>VZRJ01011855.1:20925-57687 GCA_013397565.1 Ptilonorhynchus violaceus
TAAACCATCATTTCTGCTGTGAGCTGTAGTTACATTTGCAATAGCTGAGCTGTCTTTGCTGATTCTCTGTCCCATGTAAATGTCAAGGAAAAGAGTAATCAGAGTTTTGAAACTCTGCTTCTTTTTGTTTCCAGTGGTGTCTAAGCACTTGGTCCAAAAGGAATTTATGCATAGTAATATACTGGCAACCATGAACAACAGAGTTAAGATCAATGAACGACATGTGGTTAATGTCATTCATCTATATTTATTAAGTCACAAGTTTCTTAACCTTCCTCCTACAGAGTTTTCCCTCAGTATGCCTGGATGATTATGGGTCCAGCATACCATGGGGTTTAGTTGATCAGTAAATGGTAAAACTGTTTACAAACTGATTTATATCCAGTGTATTGTGTCATGGCTGCTTATACAAACTAATAAAGACAGAAATACCCTGTTTTTCTATAAAGCGTTCTTAACAATTTAGAAATTTCACAAAATTCTGATATTCCTTATAATAGTAAATATGCTTTATGGCTTTCTAATAAAATGTAGTTACTTTTTTTCTCCTAAAGTGAGTTGAACATGACCCTTTTTATGTTTACAACAATGAAATTTTCTTTTTCTGTCCCTCTTTGGTTATTATAAATGCCATCAATATATTTTTTTTTAGAAACAATCATGTTAAGTACAGAGCAGTGCTACACTGTCTCACCATTTCATGGAAAATCAGGTTAAATGCCGTTAGCTACCAATTTTCAGTGACAATAACACTCTCCCTTGTGTACCCCAGAAAGATATTAGAGCATGGAGTCAATGGCCTACCTCTTTCAATCACCTTTATGGTATCTGACATCCCAGAAGCCAATGAGGATTAAACCTTGTCTTGCTTTCCCTGTAAATCAGCAGCAAACCTCTTGCTCTCAAACGTTCAGAAGCAAGCTCTGGAGTTATGACCCTCGTACAGACAATAAGACAAAATGTCTTCTTGTTCCACTCCCCTCATCAGGAATCAGGTTAAAACTCAGAAAGTTTTGGTTCAGCACAGTATAGACAATAATGGAGATTACAAGTCCAAAAGGGTGTCTAAAGGCAACTGTATTCATCCCATTGAGGTGTGAGCAAGAAAGACTGGGCTGAAATCCACTGAAAACCAAAGGAGAAGAAAATGGCACTCCATGGGATCTGACAATATTTTCTCCAAACTACCAATTTCATCTACAGTGTGTAAGGAATGACATGTCTCGCAATTTTGCTGGACTAGCTGCTTTCTTTTATGGCACATTAAGAGCTAGGCAGGATTTTATTGCAACAATAATTTTTTAATTTATTTGTAACTTTTGTGTGCAACACAAAGTTACCTTGCAAAAAAAATGAGCTAAAAGTCCACAGTTAGAAAAACCAGTATTTCATCTATCTGCCTACAGGACCTGAAAATAATACAGCATAACATGCTCCTCTCCAGAAGAATTGCTCTCTCCACAACACAGAGCAGCGCTGGTCGTCAGGTGAGACTTTGCTGTTTAACATATTGAATAAGGACCCATCTTTCTAATCTAACCAAATCAAGAGGTAGTCTGGAGTCCCTTCAACATAAATGAGAACCTCAATTACACCTAGGAAGAATTTGGTCCCATCATCTGATGGTTTTGGTGTAGATCACATGATATAGTACGTATGTTTTAATCACATTTGATTTATACGTAAGATGTAGTTCTGCCAGAGGTAGTTGCCTGCTCCAGTGCAGTGTAAATCAGCTACGATGCACTTAGTCAAATTGCAAAAGTACAGTAAATAATTTGATTATTATATTTTTGAAATTATATGCAGTAGTGACTTGCTATCTTTTTTTTTTTTTTAGTTTTTCAGGTTCAAAGCAGTATGCAGGCAGTAAAAATACCATTAGAATTTTTTATGCTTCATTTACAAAATGGTAGAAGTTTCCTGGTATTCAGATGCAGTGCACAAATAAAAAAGAAATTATAAACTGTCCTGTAGCTGCTGCCATATCATATTCGTGGAGCAGGAATCTAATTACTTCACCAAATATAGGGCATTAAAAAATTCACTGCTGGCAATCAGCTGTCCTGGAGAATCACTCTTACTAGTAATTTTTTCTGAAGACTAATTTCTTCCTGTTGGACAAAAATTTCAGTAAATATTTCTGATGCTAAGATCTTTCGCAATGTCCTATGTACTGCTGATGAAGACAACAGAACAGCGAATTTTTTAGTACAACTACATGCAGTATAGGAAGATACCAAAGTACTATTATAAATTTATGGTAACTATTTGCCATTTTGAAGGATAGTTGGAAGGAAGAGCTAAATTTCTTTATGACATTGCATAGTTAAGACAGTAACTTTCCAAACATGCAAGAGAGGAGGGATGCATTTTAGCCAGGCTGTCATTTAATGAAAGCATTCCAGAGAAACAGAGGTTAACAGGAGGAAAACCATCCCAGAAAAAATTGAGCTTAATCCTTCCTCTCAACTGGCTTTTCTTTGTCAAGATTATATTCTGCCTTGCAGACAGAAAATCTTTACAAGTGAGCCACTGTTTTACATTTAAAAATTTACAGGAAAACTGAAGACTTGCTCATTTTCCCATGCTGTATATAGGCCATGATTGAATTTTGACTCAAAAGCTGTACTTTCAGTGCTTGTGCAGGTTTGTGCTAAATGTGCATTCAAGCTTTAGGCAGCTCATATTTTGCTAACTAAGCAGATCTCCTGTTCCTTAAATGCCCTCTCTAGCTTGGACGTAGCACAGAAACCTGACAATCACATACATACCTTGCCTAAGACTTTTTTTTTGTGAGGGAAGCGTGCAACAGAAATACTCTGGTAGGACTTTGTGCTCTTGCCTTCTGCACTTTCCCTTCTACACAGTAATAGACGATTCACACTGGTACATATTTTGCAGAGTGGAGGTGGTACCACTGGGAGAAGGGAAGACCATCACTGCAAACAGACCCTGTCCATTCTGCCCCACATTAGCATGCATCAGCATCACGAGCAATGCATCCTCCCTGCAGCTGAGGGCAGGCAAATCTTTACCCAGCTGCGCCTCTGCTGGTTTATGGGGGACTGACCTAGCTTTAGTTCTGTGGGATCCTCTGCTGGGACCACATGTGAATATCATTAGGTGAGGCATGCCTGAGATTTTGGAAGTCTGTCTTGCCTGGCACACCTTAACAATTAAATTTAAAGCAGAAATGTTACAAAACCACAGCTGAGGGTAGGAACTGCCATGTTAGTTTTCAGCACAGATAGTTGGAGAATTCCCACACAAGTCTCCTTTACAGTGAAGTATAGCATGACAATCCAGTACTGTGCTTCTGATCTGAAAAATTTCATTATTTTGGTGGGATAGAACCTAGGTGGAAGCTGTAGAAATGGACCTTGTGTTTCTCAGTGCAGGTACATATCTGCAGCCTGTACATGAAAGATTTCAGTTCTTTGGACAGGTAAGGAATGAATGAAGACAGGCTATACTGATACTGTATTTAAAATAAATTCAATTTTGGAAAGATTCAGCATTTTGAAAAGGTGTGTTTTCTAAAGCTTGAACATCCATCCTGTTGGAATACAGTTCAAGAACTAGATTCTCCCATATTTGTAATATGAACTCAGTGAATAATAGTTGTGGCAAGTCATGACTAAAATTCTTCAGATGCTTCCACTATTTTTGAGGAAAATTGAAACGTGCATTTGCAATAAGAACGCACTCACTGAGGACTGAGATCTGTTAACCTTTGCAAATTATTGAGAAGCCATATTCTTTGTAAATACAGAAGCACTTTGACTTATTGAATGAAGGGGTCTGGATTCTGCACTCATGCTACCATGGGCAGAACCAGCAAAAAGCACAGGCTAATTCCCTGAGCAATATTATAAATTTTACAGACTGACCTTTGCTGTGTTGCAGTAATTATACTTTTAAGTTATAATTCAATTTTTTTGTTTTGAGATACTAATTAGCCAATTCTCCAAGCACACAGGATTAAGATATCGCTGAGAAGTGCTGACAAAACCAAAGGCAGGGTTTTGCTGTCAGGCTGTAGGAGGAGGTCCGCAGCACATGGTTTTATCCCCAGCTTGCTGCCCGGGAGCCTGTGGAAATGACTCGGGATTAATCTGTAGCAGAACCACATGCTAGTGCAAATTATTTCCTCAGAGAATATTTTACAGGTCATCATGTATCCTTAATACACATGTACTCTGTAAGACACACATGTAGAGGAGAAACCTCTTCATTTCTATGTTCAACTAAAGTGTTAACATGACAAATGCTTGCTTCATAAAAGCAATCAAAACAAATCCATTTTTAAAAGGCAAACAAAACATATTTGAAATGCCACCAAAGGTGTCACTTAAATTATCACACCAGCTGTAAGGAGCTAGCTACTCAACTGGTCAGTCACAGCAAGGATAAAAGCTGAACCTCTCTCTTGCTGTTGTGACAGGTGCCACCTGTTCCTCTGCAGGGCAGTGCTTCTCAAGATAGGCATAGAGCCCTTTTCATCACAACTCAGCTCAGCTCCGTGCTGCAAGCTTAGAGGAATCATAGTCCTAATACTCCTGCTGTTTGGTTGTAAAGGTAGCATTTCACAGATCACAGAATATTCTGAATTGAAAGGGAGCCACAAGGTTCATCAAGTCCAACACTTAACATACTGGGATTGAACCCATGACCTGGGTGTTTAAGGCACCATGCTCTAACCACCTGAGCTAATCTCAGGGTCCACAGAGTTTCCCTGGGGTTTCACACAGATTCACAGAGAGACCCTGCACTTAGGCTTCCTTTCTGCAGTGGCAGTTCAAACACCTTCAGTGGACTCCACTTCTAGCCTGAAAAGAAAAGCACCTAGGACCTGTTTTAAAACTAAACAGTTGGAGGAGACATTAGATTTTGCCTTTGGATTTTTCACACACACCCAAAAAAAAAATCACCATTAAAAGTGGATAAAACCTCTTAATTTGTTTGTCCATAAACCTCAGGAATCCTGTTTTACACTGCTGTCAGAAAAAAAAAATGTTTAATCTGTTCCAGATGAGTTAAATTCTGAGGGGCTATGCTGGACAAAAGCTATTTTTAAGGCACATTTTTCTTTCTACTGGTTTGTTTTGAAGGGATTTTTGTGAACAAATATTAAACCTAAGGGATTAATTTCTCCGCTAGTAAAAATCAGCACAGCTCCATTGATCTGAATAGAGCTATGATGTTTTATGCCCTGGGGATTAGCCTCACCAAGGGCTTTGTAAGCTTTTTGAAGTTAAAGGGACAGGCTTGTTCTGTGTTTCGGTGCTGAAAGAAAGAGAGAATTATGAGCACAGGTTAATGCAATCTACAGCTTTAAATGATAAACTACAGAATATTTGGAGGATTTAAAAACTAACGGTTAAAACCTAATACATTGGTTGAGAAAACCACAAAATTACAGCTTGTATGTATATATATATATTCCACAGTTATTCAGTAGGTGGCAGTTAAAAGCCTAGATGAGCTTTGCAGTCGCCATTTAGGCACTAGCAGAGGCTGGAGTCAGTCCGTCCGTAAAAGCAGAAAGAGAGAGGCTGTGATCCAGCCAACAAGAGCATTATCCACGACCCAGGTACTGGGGAGCAGGCGGCAGGGGAGTGGAGACGCGGGAGCAGAGGAGGGGCAGCAGCCAACGCAGGGTGCAAAGGGAAGCTGCAGGCGGCAGAGCTGCAGCCCCCTTGATTAAGACAGGTACTCCTTTCTGGTGGAGGAAGCCCAGGGCAGAAAGGGAGAAGAGCTGGTGCAATGACAGGCAGAAACTGAAGAGCATTTGAAGCTTTCTGTTCCTACACAGGTAAATTTTTTCCTTTATTTCTCTACAGCACCTCGTACCATAAGCATAGTTTTGCATTGAGACTAGAGGTCTTCATTTTCTTCAGCCAAAATCCACAGGGCTCACTCGGGCAAAATTTCCTCTGAAGTCGATAGAGTTTGCATGAGTTACGACTGCAAGATTTGCTCTAAGCTAATATCTTATGTAGAGAACACGGCATGCTGTAAACTGGGGCTGGCGAGGGAGCCAGAAGCTGGTCATTCACATACTGAGCAGTTAACGATATAATTTTTCTGTGTGCTGGGATGCTAGCAATGACCTTTTTCTCAAGCTGTCTTTCATTAAAAGTCAATGTGCTGAATTTTGCCCTAGTTTATAGTGCTGACACTGCGGTGGCTTAAGACGAGATTAATTTTTTATGTCTTTTAAATGAAAGCTACATTTTAACTTAACTGATAGAAGAATACAAAAATGTGGAGTCTGAATAAAACATCACAAGGTGTTTCTTTCTTTGAGACAGATACAACTTTGCAGCATCCCACTATCAGACAGGAAATATTTTTTTTGTTCAGTAGATTGTCCATCTCCCAACTGAAGGAAAGAAAATAAATCATGAAAGATGACTCTCAGTCGCCTGAGAGTTACTGAATTCATGTTTGATAGCACTTTCTGTCTTGCTATTTTCCCTGTGAAAAGTGGCATGCACTGTATGCTGCACCACTCAGCCACAGAAGGGTGGGCACAGAATGGAGCAACAAAAATGGATGTATTTTAATTTTAAAGAATTTTCTGAATGTCCTGTTTTCATGAGTACCTAGTAAATAAACACATAGATGCCTGTTTATAAATGCGCACATATACAGCTCTGTAAGGTGTACACCCCCATACCTTTCTAGGTAAACGAAGCTGATGAAACTGATTGCTGTTGTATCTTTGCCAAGCTTTACAGTTTACTGTTTTCTAGAATGTTTGCAGGTCTCAACAATTTTAATTCTGGCTTAGAGGGCCATTTTGGCTTCCCCCCCTGCCCACTCCCTTTTTTCCTTTTCTGACTGATGGACTTCACTCATGCTCAGGAGCTGCTCTCTGGAGTCCATCTCTCCTTACTAAATGCAGGAGTGCCCAACTAACGCAGAATGGTATCTGTGCCATTATTCTGGGGCTATGATATGTGATATTCCTTCAGGCTTCGTGCACTTTCTCATACCACACATGACATTTCTGAGGCTCTTGCATGAAGAACTGTATAAACATGAAACAAGTTCAAGCACACAGCTGCAAATCAATGGTCTCATGGATCTGGAGGAATGATTGTGATGTACAGCTATTTATCTTTATCCCCGGGAAGAGAGAACCATGAATTGGTATAAATGAGCTGTGAATACACTTAGGCTGGAAGGTTTCAAACCATTAGAGCAGCAAGGTTCTTAAATTACATTCTAGTTGAAGTAATAAAAAGAAAACATTCTAAATGCTTTTTAGTTGGAAGGGATTATGTGAAATGGTTGCCTGCAGAGACAAAGCATTGGATTTGATAATCCAGAAGGTCTCTTTCAGTAGTAAATACTATTTTTACTTTTCTCTGGAAGTTACCTGCATTAAAGAATCCCTTTGCAAGAGAGTCAAGATCTTTGGAAATACAGTTTTCCACATGTCTCACATCGATCAGATGAAGGCAAATTTCTGCATTGTGCTGCACTATTGTTTACACCAGCAGACTCACAAGCCCTGATGGATCTCAGGCTGAATAATAGCCCTTTCTCACAGTGCAGAGCAGAGCTCTTTGGAAGTTGATTGAAGTTCAGAGGCTCCTTCTGGCCAAGGGGTCAAGATTATATTACACCAGCACTGCAGTCTCTGTATTACCAATAAAAATAACGCACAATATATGCCCCGATACTGCTGTTCCTGAAGTTGTTACTAGCACTGCTTTTAGTTTGCTTTGAGGATCACCTGATAACTTTATTTTTTTACTTTCTCTTGTGCTAACCAGCACAGCTGCCTATGTAAAGATCCCAGCATCACGTGTGAAAAATCAGACTTAGATTTTCATTGTGACAGAGCTGTTGCTCCCAAATTTAAATGTTTTTTAGTAAATGTGGAAACGTTCAAAGATGCTCCTATGGAAAGACTGCCTTCGATTCCATATTCCCTTTTCCTCTCATTCTTTATGTTTACAAACTTATCCTTTTCTTCTTTTTTTATGGTTTTGGTTTATGTTCTACATTGGATTGCATTCAATTCTCAGTGTTCCCCAGTAACTGTTCTGTAATATGTAATAAGCTGCATTTGAATGTTCCATCTTGCACATTTGGAGTGAGTATCAGGACATTTGTATGCATAAGCTGAAACAGTATTCACTGTGGTGAACTTGGTTTTGTATCTAGAACTGATTCCAAATCTTTATTAAGTTCCCCTTAATGTTTTATATTACTAGGACTAATTGAGTAATAATCAATATTACGTAGAGGAAGGAAAATGACAATTTTATAAAGCATGGGTATTGGCATTACTAATTTCCCTCTAAAATAAGCAATTGGCATAAATGTACCAGTAAAAAATATTTTTGGATTTTTTTTTTTCCATTTGGTATTTTTATGTTACACACAAACAAAGGTATCCAAGTATCAGCAAACAGATACTTTCACTGCATTTTTATTGTGACATTAAAATTAATATGTGCATTAAATTATCTTACTGCTGGAAAAGCAGTGGAAAAGACTCACTGTGTGTCAATGCAGCTGTAGGTATTAATTGAAACAGTACATACTCTAATTTGCCTTTTTGAGAAAGCAAATATTGATTCATTTTCAACCACAAAATATTGATAACAGGATAATTCTTGAGACAGGTATCAAAGAAAGACAAGCAAAATGTGAAAAAGTGTGTGTCAAGTCTGTGACAAACGCATTTTTGACTCACGCTGAGGTCAGAGCACCTCCTCTCCAGAAAATAATTCTAAGTTGTATGTTAGTTTTCTGTATCCAAGACTAAAATTAATTTCTCTGGCTATGCAGGTCTGCAATATGCTATGGCAGTAAAATTCAGTCAGCATCAGCCTGACTGCAGGTAATGAAATTGGTTTTAGTTGAATCTGAGAAAGTGTTAATGAAGTTATGTCAGCCTTTCAGCATCCTCATTCAAAATACGTACATATGAAAGAAAGTATATGAAAAGGGCAAATCCATTCTTGGACTGCAGCTGTTTCCTTCCCAAAATGCCCAGCAGTTCTTCCTTAAAATTAATCTGAAGCTAAGAAAAGAACACTTGGCCTTTTTAATTTATTTTTATTTATTTTTATATTCTTCCCTGAAAATTTAAGCTGACAACTTTTATCTCTTCTGAAAAAGTTAATTATTTAAATAATCAAATATTAGCTACCATCAGTAGATAAACATTATAGTTAACCCAAATAAATAATATTACTGTTTTCCCAATCTGTACATGAAAACATGACAATGCTACCATGTCTAAGTATTCTTTAATCTTCAGAATATAATTTGTTTAATACTACAAGGAAAAGAAATGAATCAAGGACAAACTACTCTTAAGGCTAAACCTACCTTTCCTCAGAATTGAAAGTATTGAAAGTTGGGGCAATAAACATTTATAAACTATCAGAAAGCTGCTTTTACTACATCATACCCTACAGTTATAATTTAATTGTTGGTTTTCAAAACACTCTGATTTGCAGAAAAATTTCAGTGGAAGCACAGGCTTCTTACTAGTGTCTGGAAGCATATCAACAATGGTATTAAATTATTTAATGAATTGTCAGAGATCCTTTTGAGTCCTGAAACCCATTGCATTAACCTATTCAGAAGTTATTGCCCAACAAACCAGTGGCAAAACATTCTGTTTAAGCCATTGTTTTGAATGGGATATTATTTGGGCTTTCTAAGAGCCTCAGAAGTATTCCAGTGGTCAGGATAGCAAGATAGCTATCCTTCCCAGCCAAGCAAGAAAAATTAATGATAGGAGCTATATTCATAAGTCACAAGCACTTAATTTTGCTTCTACAGAAGATTTGCGTAACTAGTCTCAAATTAACATTACGGAATTGAGAACTACAGTGAAAGGCAAAATGGCCACCAGGCTTCATAGTTTCCTCTGCTGAATGGAAAATAGTCTTCCATGAATGTACTATTCTCCTGTGTAAAAACACATATTTATATGGAAATAGCTTGTTGCCTCTGCTGGGATTTTTATCATGAATCTCACAATATACAGAATCATCCAAAACATCTAAAGTAAAATGATTGTTTGGGAAATGTTCTTTCTTGGCTTGGATTCTTCTTTTAGTGCTTTGTACTTTTCCAAACTTCTTGATTCAGGAAAACTTAAAAAAAATACCTTTTTTTCCATAAGGCAGAAACTATTTTGTCTAGTGTACATCTGGAGAAGCAGAATGTCACTATAACATGTAAAGTAATTGCTCAATACGAAAAAAGTATTTTACTATTAAAAAACAGAGGGGCTGAAAGGTCAGACTGAGTCTCTGATCCTGCATTTTTGTGAGTGACAAATTCCATTTTATAGTTGTACTGTTCTGCCCAATGGCATTATGTCCTACTTGTTGAAAGGCAAAAATACAATGTTGTAAGTTGATCTTTCCATCTTTACTCGGTTAAATAAAATCTATTGAAAATCAGGGAAAAACTACTCTATTTGGTTAGTTAAGTTGGGAAGAATACTTAAAAAACACCAGTCCCAAAGGAGTTGAATACAATGTTGTTATATTGAAATTTTTATTTCTATGTGTGCATTCATGAATACCTAACTACACTCACGCAAAATCTTCTGAGTAGTTTCTCTCTGAGTTTTGATGATGAGCACTTAAAAGATTAAGACACTGGTTTACCAAAATGCTCAAATAGATAAATCAGCGAAGTACCTAACATGCCTAAAGCAAAGCCTGAATTTAGACAGGAACTATCATGAAATTTTCCTCTTATAATTTTAAGATTAACCAATCCACTAAACAGGAAGTGACAACCAACCAGTCCACCCTGGATAAACTTAGAATAATATTTCTGCTTCTGCATGAAAGCAAGGGTTTTTTTCATGTGGTAAGTGTGTTCAACTGTCCATCCTGGATAAATTTGGCATAGTATTTCTGATTCTAAATGAAAGTAAGGGTTGGTTTTTTTTCACATGGTAAGTGTGCTCAATGATGCTGAATCTTGTTTCTGGTAATGGTTCATTAGTACATATCTGTCACTAAAGGGTTAGTTTTGGAAGCTCTTGGGCACCAATAGAGCAAACAATTTCAGTGTATTCCTATGTGTAAAGCTCTTTGTTGGATCAGGTCCAGCACTTTCTGCATTTCCTGCACATGAACCCTCAGTGGGGAAGGGAATCAATAGATCCTTCTGCGTCATTCATTCTTCTGCCACCAGTCCTGCCTTCTTCAATAAGCAATGCCACTTGATTTAAGCCTAGTTCCAGAAACTCATGCTATCTGTTGTTCCTGCAGGAAACACTTCTATTTATCTCTCCTTTCTTTTTCCAGTTGTTTCTTGACTAGTGGAACTATTTCTGCCACAACATCTGGTGGCCATATGCTAGCCAAAGAACTAGTAAAGATTTTCTTACAGTCACAACTATGAGTTTGGGATTTTTTGTTTTACCAAGAGTTCCACTGGGCTTCACACAATTTTGAAAAGGCATTTTTTTGGGAATGACATTTTCAGCTTTGGTGTGACGACAATATGACTATTTGGTAAAGCAGAGCACAGCACCTGTGACTGCAGAATGGTATAGAGGCTGGATTCTACCTCCTTTACATACAGATGTTCTTAGGACAATAGTTTCCTTCTGTAAACACAGAACAAAACTGCCACAAATTAATCTGAAAGACTAATCCTTTCTATTTCAGTTCTATGTTAGGCCAGGAGCATGAAGGAAATCCACAAAGCCTCTCAGGGAACCTCTCCGAAAGACTTTGTTAATATCATTTCAGTTAGAAAATCCTAAATTATGAATTTTCCATTCAAATTCAAACATTTTCAACATTGCAGAGAACCTACCTCTAAAATGAAAACTGTTTCAGTTTAAGCAAATTGAATTTGGAGTTTGAATTTTTGTTTTCTATCAATACATTGAATAAGAAGAATGTCTGATTTTGTCCCTTATTTTCAGATAATCAAGCAAAATTTACAATAAGAACAGTGTGCCAGAGAAAAGCAGCAGGTTTATGACACACTATTTTTTTCCGCGAAAGATGCCATTTTCTCGGCAACTTTCTCTGGTCATCTTCTTTCTATAGTTGGAGAGAAAAGCTATTGATGCTTTTCTTCCAACTATAGTTGAGAGCAACATAAATAAAAAGTGCTACTGCATTTGTGCAGTGAAAACATACTGATTTGCACTAGCTGATCATCAAGCAGCCGAGACTTTCAAAGAACATTTTGTTCAGCATGAGAATAAAAAAGTTCTTTCCATATGGACTAGAACCTCATGTTGCAAGAAAAATCTGTTTTAACATTCATCATTTGGTCTTCAAATGTGTCCAACTTTCCATTGACTTGAGAAGACCAAAGAATACAAGCAAAGAAAAAGAAAGAAAAAGCAAGTCTTATATTAAAATATGAAGACACTGGAAGTAGGAAAGCCCCCATTCTTAAAGTCCATGTTCATTAGCCGACATGGTGAAAGTACTCCCTCAGAAATGCCTGTTTATATGCACAACAAGAAAAAGTTCCTTGCAGAGCTCTCTCATTTTTATATAAATAATGTGACAGTTTTCACCATTGATATTGGGAAATGGACCTTAATCTTACAGCCATGCTAAAATCCATCTTATCTATCTATGGCTACATTCCTTACTTTGCACCTTGTATCTTTGTATAGTGGTGTCATCACCTGATAGCCTCATGGACTCTTAATTTAAACTGAGGCAAGATTTTGAACTAAATGCATTGCTTGTACTTTATTGTTTTTTTCACAATAGCAATGACAATATAAACAGAGACATCCCCTTAGAGTTTAAAAAAAAAAAAATTTGTGACTGACATGAGATGGTTTTACCTGAGGAAAAAGAGCTTTCAGGAAATTAATACATAGCATCTGACAATTGCTATATTTCATATCAGACTGACATCTCAGTAGGACATCATAAAACCTCAAGAACTGGATCAGTTAAGATGCAATCAAAGCCTCAGACTCCAGAAAGCAAAGGCCGAATCATGCTGTTTTGTAAAATGAATGCTACACTAAAAGACACAATCTAGTAAAAAGATACCAATGAAATTTACAACTTGTGAAGTTTCATGGTAGTCTAACAATGCAAACATAGCGAAAATCTTTTGCAACAAAACCCAAGACTGGAAACTTTGGAGACAGGGTGATTTTTTTCTATGCCTGTTTTCAAGAATAAACGGAAAGAGTTCACCAGCTGTGAGATTCTAATCTCATGTTACATTAAGGGTAGATATTCAAGTAGATCAGTTTTCAGAAGTTATTTTTCAGCCTTCCTATACCTTTTTGTCTGTTACTGCAGAGGCTATCCGTAATTTAAATACAAACATGACAGGCAAGTCATAAATACAATTGATAGAAAAGTTAGACCATTCAAAAAACAAGTGAAGATAAGAGAAAACTATGGCGATCCAGTGGCTAAGTACGGGATCAGTGATATTGATTTAGTAAATGCTAAAATAACCACAGTAACTAATTAGCTAAAGAACATTAAGAGTTTAAACTATGAAGAGCATAATATGTAACATGAGGTACTTTGTTTAAATATTTTAAATGCATATTTTTGTTTTCTCTATATAATAAAATAAGTGATTTTATGTTGTAATTACTCAGACCTTGGACTGTATCCTTCTGTCAGAAAAATCCTTCAGTTCTTTCACCTGGGATGTCAGAAATAACTAGGGAAAGCATGCAGACCAACATAAAGGTCTACAGCTGAGCTTGAACTGGAGGCAGTGGTTTGTTCCAGTGGATAGCCCATCAAGCTCACCTGCAGCAGCTGAACTAGAGCAGTTCGAGCTTTGTGCTAGCAGAGCATCTCCAGAAAACAGAGCCAAGTCAGAAGAGGTACAGACTCACTGGTTTGCTGAACTTTGCAATCAGACATTTAAAAATGAAGGGTATGAACGTGTGTTATGAAAAGTGCTTTGCTTTTTCAAGTAAGGATGGTGTTGATAAACTGACACTTCAGAGGGTGATGGTAAGTTTTCACAGATGTAGTTTGTGAAAGTAGCAAAAGCAGCAAATGTGGCTTTATTGCAGAATAAGTCCGTTCTAATGTGTAAAAAGCAACTATTTTTTCTGTGCAGATGATGAAACAAACTGGTTTTCTGAATCAGAAATGATCTTCTATGTCTGAAAAGTCAGACTCCTCTCAAGTTATTTTTTGCATACCCACACTGGCCAGAATGCCATAAGCTGACAAAACAATGCCATACTTAATTTTGTTCTCCTGTGTGTTTCAGTTAACACATTTTAAGACAAAGAAACATCAGTAAGATAATAGGGTGGCATGAAAAGCATAAATAAATAAATACTTGTGTGCAAGTGCACCACATTTATACAGAATGATTTTCACTGCAGGAAAATAATTTCTCTGACCAGATCCACACAGAGAACACAAAAAAAAGGATAAAACTTATTTAGGGAATCCATTCTCCAGTGTGATGAAAAAGCCTTGCATGAGTTGGTTTTTTTTTTCTCTTAGCTCCTGAGCAGGACAAAATTAAAACAATCTGTAATGCTTATTTTGGCAAAACTGAGGATCTTTAGGACTGACTGACCAAACAGCAATTAACGTTGCTGCTCCTTTGCAGTCATCCAGGCTGGGGAGAAACAGCTTCGTGGAGAAGGTCCTGCGGCCATTCTGGGCAGTGACCTGGTCATGGTGAGCAGTGTCTCCGGCTGCAGCAAACGCTCCCAGTGCCCTGGGCTGTAAGAACAGGAGCATGGCCAGCCGGCCAAGGGAGGTGATGATCCCCCTCTGCTCAGCACTCACGGGACACCAGCAATGTCGTTTGTCCGGTTTGGGCACCCCCGGTAGAGGAAATGCACCGATAAACTGGAGCAAGTGCTGATGAGGGCACCGAGGTGTCCAGAGCTGCAGCACCGTCCTGCTCTGCAGGCTGAGGGACCAGGGCCAGCTCAGCCCGGGGAAGACAAAGTTCAAGGGACACCAAAGAGTAGCCCTCAACGCCTATGGGACAGCCATCAAAAAGGAGGAGTCATACTCTTTGTAACAATGGATGCTGGGAGGAGAGACAAGAGGTATGAATTGAGAGAGTAGTTTAGACTAGGTATTAGGGAAAAAACCATCATCTTGATGGTAATATTGCATTGGAGAATGTTTTCCAGAGAGGCTGTCAGAAATGTGGGAGATTTTCACATCTGTACAGGGCAGAACAACCTTCTCTGGTCTCATGGCTGACCCTGCTGTGACCAGCAGGCTGCACCAGAAACCCACTTAGGTCCCTTCCAACTGGAATTATACTTTGATACTATGGTAATTTCTAAAAGATATCTGCAAAATCTCCTTACACAATAGGTCTGCTCTTCTTACCACTGTAAAGTTTTCCTGTTGTCTAATGTGAATCTCTTCTACAATGTAAACCCATAAATTCAATTTCTTTTCCCACTACACTCTCCCTCTTTGCAACAACTTCTCATGTTTTGAAGACTGTTACCATGCTATTTCAGGATCCTTTAGAAGTTTTCTGTATACTTAAGACTTCATGCCATTAAGTGCCACATTTCAATTTGTTCTATCTTTTGGACTACCACATATGTCAGTTTTCTTGAAGATTTCTGAGTGTGCTTAAAGTACGAAGTGTAATATAGTAGGACTACACTCAGCTAGCTTTTAAAATTTTATTTCTCTACTCCATATTTCACTGATTTTCTTACTAAAAATTTTCATAGTGCATTTTTTCTCCTTGTCCCATAGATCCTAGGCTACATACAGTATGATCGTGCAATGCTTAAGCTGCTTCTGAGGTGGAATACTCAGGTTTTGCTCTCTTGCCTTTTTGCTCACAAGAAATTATTAAACTGTAATTCTTATGGTAGCTTATTCTGTGCAGTCATCCACAACTGTAAGCTCTATGACCATTCTGAATTAGCATGTCTGCAGCTCTTAGGTACTGGTTTATTCTCAGTGGAACAGCATTATGCTACTTTCTTCTTCTTCCTCTTCATTTTTTTCTAACTCCTTTTTTTTTCCTTTCTTTCTTAACAGCATGAGCTGCTCACCCATTTTCTTTGTCCCTCAGAGGGTTTTTCCTCTTCTATAAACACATACATGAGCATTATTTCTGAGGCTACTTTTTCTTTCCATTCTTTGAATTCTGCTGTCAGAAAAACAATTTTGCTTCAGTGCCTCAGGATGAACACACTTATCTGTCAATCTTTTCTATATTTAAACAAGCCTCTCGGAGTGACAGTGACTGTAGCACAGGAGAGATGGAAGGGGTGAAACTGCCTTCTGCCTGAAGCCAGGCTGGGTAGGCAGAGCTGTGGCAGCTCTGCACTTCGCCTCAGGATCAGCATCCTCAGTTGCACGGGTTATTCTGTCTATGGTATGGCAGATGAGGAAGTACAAATTTTTCATCCAACATATTATATAAAGACAGACGTTTTCAGCTTACTCAGACATTAGAATTAGGACACTATAGGATGCCCTGGACAAGAAGGATAAAAACACCAGGATATGCTTGAACAACAAATTGAAGTCATTAGTGCAGCATGGGTTGTCATAGCTTAAGCCTATCTGGCACAAACAGCAACAGCATCAAAATACAGAAACAGAAAATTTGGCATGAGCTTGCAACTGGGATAAGGGCATGGGCGGTCCACTAACATCCATACCTCTATGGCATCACTATTGTCCTGCTGCTAGACAGGTAAAAGGTAACTTAAAATTATGCCCTGCAATGCAGTCACTCCTGCTGTGTTAAAGAAATAGCTTGGAGGTTTTCTTTCAAAAGGAAAGAAATTCTTTGTGTTATTCTGGATTTACTGCTACCCAGGCAAATTCGCAATGGAAAAATTTAATCACTTGGTGCCATCAGAGCACTTGGACAAAGTTCCCTATAAAACCAGCCCATTTTCTTAAGAAAAAACCCAGATGCAGAAAATTTTCCAGGTTTTTTCCACACGTACCCCTTATATATCTAGATTTGGTCTGAAAAGTAACAATATACTATGCTCTCTTCAATTTTTAAGGTTCACTTTTTTAGTGTTTATTTGCTTAAATTTCACTAAATATAAAAAGACTTGTATGTGCTATCTATTGAGCTGCTACTGATGGCAGGACAAATTCATCTTCGTGTTTATTTCAATGAGTTCTTAAACAGCTACAGCTTGCAAACATGTGCAAACCTTGCCATTTCTGTTATTTAACAATCACATCAATATTTGCAGTCCTACCATATACAGATGGGTTTTATCAAGGGGAACTGACTTCAGGAATCACAGAGTTTTGTGACCTTTGACATATGCACTTGCCAACCTTGACAATAAAAGCCACTAGAAGTGTTATGAATATGTTTGCAGAACATACACTCTCTGCTAAGTGTAGCAAGTTTCATGTCAAATATCATCTGCTGCAAGATAAATATTGGAATGAAAAGGCAGACTGAATGTGAGCAATCTGAGTTTATCAAAATGTACTCTCTGACCTGAAATGCCAGTGGCAAAATACATTGAAGTGGGACACACACTCCCATGGAGTTAAAAACAATGCTCACGAGGTGCTACTGCTGAATAATCCACAAATATGTCTTAGAAGTCACTCAAAACTGTTGTCCAGTTCTAGTGGAGATAAAGTTTCCCTAACTACTGAATAGCTGACATATTCAAAGTAATTGACTATCATACAGCTGTACACTAATCTGTTTCAACAACAATTTCAGATCTATTTTAGAGACAGAAGAGTAATTCAGTTTCTACAATTTGTTCAGGCCTTGGCCTTGCTGAAATTCCTAGATGCAACTTTTTATTTCTGTGAATATTAGTCCAGTACAAAAAATACTGAAATACACAATGTTAATTTAAAATCAGCCATGAAGTGATCAAGATGGTCTTTTGTTACCAGTCCAGACTGCATTGAAAACCCTAAATTTACCACTGAAATAAGTCATTCTTCAAGTAACCCCCTGCAAGTCTTCTTAAATTACTACAACTAGTATGCCATCACTTACATCACATTTATTTGTCTATTGGGAAAGATATCACAGCGTGCACTCTGCATATGTACCTGTACTAATGCCTGTCTTCTTGCTTCTGTCATTTTCTCTCCTAGGTTTTCCCCCCTAGCTGAGCAAGTGATACACAGAGAAACATGCCTGAGCAAAGCAATGATTACAGGGTAGTTGTGTTTGGAGCTGGAGGAGTGGGCAAAAGCTCTTTGGTCTTGAGATTTGTGAAGGGCACTTTCAGAGAGAGCTACATTCCTACCATTGAAGACACCTATCGGCAGGTGATCAGCTGTGATAAGAGCATATGCACTTTGCAGATAACCGACACTACAGGGAGCCATCAATTTCCAGCCATGCAACGTCTCTCTATTTCTAAGGGACATGCTTTTATTTTGGTTTACTCTATCACCAGCCGTCAATCCTTGGAGGAACTCAAGCCAATCTATGAACAAATATGTCAGATTAAAGGAGACATAGAAAGCATTCCAATAATGCTAGTGGGGAACAAAAATGATGAGAACCAAAATCGAGAGGTAGATAGCAGTGAAGGAGAAGCCATGGCTAAGAAGTGGAAATGTGCCTTCATGGAGACCTCTGCCAAGATGAACCACAATGTGAAAGAATTATTCCAAGAATTGCTAAACCTAGAGAAACGCAGGACTGTGAGTTTGCAAATTGATGGCAAAAAAAGCAAGCAACAGAAAAGGAAGGAGAAGCTGAAAGGCAAATGTGTGGTGATGTGAAATTGCACTGTCAGAAGTCAGCTGTGAAGTCTCGTGACAATATGCATGTAAAACCCAAACAACCATGCAAGATCCTATTTATTAATATCTGTTTTAAAAGAACTATTTGGAATTTGAAAGAATAAGGTACTGTGATTGCGATGAAAAAAATTGACAAATAAAAAAGTGTGTACTCTCGCTATCAATTAAAATAAATCAGGAAGAAAAGGAAAGATGTCCCAGGATACCTTATTTTGTAATTTACAAAAAAGGAGAATTTTCATCATTCACATAGTGTGAAAGATTTGGAAAATAAATTTAATATTACTTGAATTTACCTATAATTGCAAGAGAAAGATATGATAATGTCAGAAGAAAACAAGGAAATGATCGTGAAGAAACCTAGAACATAAAAATGCATGCTGGATGGTGTTAATAATTTCCTTTAAGAATGCTGTGCATAAACAATTCTGTGCCATTTTCATTACTGACTGGTGGGAGAGTGTGCATAAGAGAGTCTTGGATCTGCTAAATAAATGAACTATTGCACAGTAAAAGGAAGCATGGGGATAGCAGTCAAAAGGAACAGAATTGTCTCTACCACCCCCAGCATGATACTTCTTTCTAGTGTGATGCAGTGTTTTAACTGAAGGTTGTGGAAAAATCAGTCCCTGTAAGAGAGCTGGAGATCATCTTTTCTGGACTCATTGCTTCAAGAATGACCTGTGTTTCTGGCCCAAATGTGTTTCAGAAGAACAGGCATTTGCTTGTGGAGAATGCCACAAGCAAAGTATAAAAATGTTGTACATATCCGAACAGAAGGCTACCCTGGGGAGAACTCACTGGGGAGTCCCCTACAAAAGCCTCTGTGGGAAAGACTCAGTTCTAATGCTGCTGCTGGTTAAATGAACACATGGTGTGATTAGCGAATGAATGGAATGTCTTTTGAACTGGTGGTACTCTAGGAGAGGGGTTGGTGTAGTATACAAAGTTTTTATTCAAATCATCAGATTAGCTGAGTGATACTTCTTTACATTACTATAGTCCAATTAGAAGGGTTTATGTTCATGCACTACTAGATCTATTGCCTTTATATTGTCTGAAGTATTTTATATTTGCCATCTAAACTCATGATTTGAACTGCTGTAACTACTTGTAGAACCAAATCTGTATCTGGAGTTAGGGCCCACAAGAGTCTCTAAGAGAAGATTTTCTGGGATAAGCACTCTATGATTTGGCATATTAAGGGTTGCAGTCAGGACTGTGTTATAATGCAATACAAATTTCAGAATAGAAACAGTATTACTTAAAACATTCTGTCAGGAGAAACTGCTTTTTGCAAAACCTTTGAAAGGGGAAAAATGGTACAAAATGTGAGCTTGCCTGGATGTTTCTCCAAAGCTTTTTAAAAACTAATGTGAATGACTGAAGTATGTATCCTAGTGATAACAAAGGCCATCTAAGATAAAATAAGCACATACAATTTTTAAAGGACACATTAAAATTGCATAAGTCACAATTTGTACCTTAGGAACTGCTTTGAACAAATGAAAAGAGCCTACCATATTTTTAGTAAACGTTTATGTCAAGAAACATGGGAAAATTAAGTCAAGTACTAATATTATTAGCCTGCATGCTATTGCATTATAAATATCTTCCAGGGGATGCTCAAATGCAGTATTTGCATTAAAAATTGCTACCTTGTTCCTTTCAAAGTTACTGCTTGCTTACCTTCCACCTTTCTAACAAATGTGCAGACATTTTGCAGATAGAGTAATAGTACACACAAGAATTGCTACTAGCGCTGTCTAGGAAGGAGCACAACTTTTGTCATTCACTCAGAAGAAATTCTGGTACCAGTCGAATTGAGCGTGAAACTCCTACTGATTTCAAAGAGACAATTTTTTTTTGTGTTTACTTCATTGCATTAGAAGGGAGAGCTGGAAAGAGTGTGGAAAAAGCTAATGCTCTTCATTAACGATAAATTCCAGGCTCTTACACAACACTCTTTCTCCATTAATCTCAAAGCACTTTGCAAAAATGACAGCATCATTATCTTAACTTCTCAGGTGGTGAAAGTGAGGCACGAAGAGAGGAAGCAACTGCACATAGATTGTCCAGCAGGATAGTGGCAGACCCAGGAACAAAAGCAGATTTCCTCTGTCACAGTCCAGTGCCCACTCTGTGTTTTGTCAGACTGTCTCTTCACATTCTTAAATAATTTCTGAAAAACATAAAGAAGCCTGATGTGACTTACACAGCCGAGTGCATCTTTCTTGACAGTCTGTCAATAGATCAAACCATATTTCCAGATCAGGGATGCAAAACATTTAAAAGCACTATGTTTAGTAAGACTTTTATAAATGTTTATACATCAACTCTGTTTGTAAAAAAATTTGCTGATGATACTCAAAGTCACAGCATTGGATTCCATGGATGAAGCTGGAAAATCAGAAGAATGACCAACCTTAAAGTGTAATGGGTCACATATAGAGGTCAAAAGTAGACAGGTTGCCCTTGGATGCTAACACACCGGTGCCAAAGGTCATCATGTGTGGCACATGCCTTAGCAGCCAGCACGGAATAATGATAGCAACTCAAAGAGAAAAAAAAGATATTTAAAGAACCTTTTAACATTATTGCTTTAACTGGAGGATTTACATAGTAAAATATCTTGCAGAAGTACAATATTGGGGATCTGAATTACTTAAAATGTACTGACTGCAAAGATATTAAAGGCTGAAATTTAGCCCTAGACTTTTTTTGAATGTGCCTCATAGCAAGAATAGATGAATTGTATAGCAAAGATGAAAATAAAGCAAGCAGCTGCCAATGTTAGGCTTGAGCACCATTTCCTTTAGTTCCCAGTTGATTCCTCACCTGCTACGTAATAAGCCATGAAGCATTTCATGGACTTGCATGTATGAAAGCAAGGCCAGAAGCAATATTACTCAAGGACCACAGACTCAAAAGAGAGCATATTTTATACCCTTGCATTGTCATCCTAGTTTATACTACTAGATTTTACATATCTTGCATACATGTGAGCTGGTTTAAAACATTTGTTTTGCTATTACTTATAGAATTATTTTTTTTAATATGGAAAAATATAAGGTAGATAAAGAAAATATACAGCTTTATTACATTTTGTGTTTTATTTGGGAATGTGGTATCAGTATAATAAACTTTAAAATGTATATACAAAATATTTAAAATATGTAAGGTCTACAGTGAATTTTAGCACCCAGAAAACACAATCTAGCCAAAATGAATCTTTAAAATGCATGACTTTTATCTGTAGATAGAAAATATTAAGGTATATTGTTGTCATGAAAATGTGTTGTTGCAATTTCTTTAGGAAATATTTTATTTCAAAACTGGATATTAAGTCATTTGTGCCGACTAGTTTCCATGTTTGTGGTGATGTTCTGAACATACAAAATAAAGTATTAAACCATAACACAAGTTTGGAAGAAGTCTTGTTGGTGCCTGCATTTTGTTTGTTTCATTAGTATATTATATAATTTTTTAAATTGTAAAGACAATTCTCTAAATCAAAATAGACTTTTACATGCTAGGCAGCATCCCAAAGTCTTCAGCTACACAAATCAGTTCCAAGAGAATTGGAGCAGTACTATTTTACCTAACACTTACCCTTCATTTATTATACTGTGGCAAACACACACCATTCAAAGCAGTCTGCCTTCATAAAAACACCTCAAACCAAACCAAAACAGTTTATCAGTGGGTGTTCCTTTTGGCCAGCAAAAAGCAAAATAATTCTGGGAGCCAGTCTATATTTTATTATTTGCTTAAAAATAATGGCAGATAAAACTGTGTGCTTGTGAAAGACTGTATGGATCCTGCTATTCCTACTCATTTCTAGGAAATTCCTGATGTTACTGCAAAATTTCCTACTATTGCATCTTATATTACCACCTTGTCCCAGTTTGAGACAAATTAAGAAGGAAACATCCTGACCAGAGGGCGTCTCCTCTGCAAATGGTAGGGTTCGAAAACTCCCTCCCCCCACCTCAGGAATTTCTCAGAGGAAAGTGAAAAAAGCTGTTTATTTAACAAGGAATAATGTTAGATAATAAACCTTCTCAAGGTGGAGAAAACCTGGATAAATTCAGAGTCCTTTTCTGGGTGAGGCTCTGCTCTCTCTCTGGAGCTGGGGTGCGGTGTAGGCCCCTCCAGGCCGCAGTGTATTCACGGTGACCGTGACGTCTTGGTGACGGTGTTCTGGACCTGAGGTCAGCTGAACAGTTCCAGAGGAATAACGAAATAAAACCAAACCAGTCTCCGGAAAAAACTTCCTTTTTTCAGATAGCAGGCTAGCCAAAAAGCAAAAAAAAAGGTTTAACTCTCCATCTCTCTCCTGAGAAAACACAGAACCAAGAGCTGGCTAGAAAAAAAAAAGGTGCTTCCCCCACCAGTGCCAGCAGCTGCACACAGGAGAGGCGGCAGCAGCAGAACATAGGGGAGGTGTGTCAGTCCTTGAAGAGGCTGTGCTGAAGAAGTCACCTGGCAGCTTAAAAGTACAGGATTCATGTTTGGCATAGAGCAGGCGATACGGGATACAGCATCATAAAGCCACCCCAAGACACATCTGCTGCAAAAAGTATCACCCATAGTACTTTAACACTTGTTGCAATTCAGAAGATGCGGTAACAGTTGTTCAGTTAAATAATTATTTCGGTATGAAAGCAATAATTTGCATTCAACAGAGGCAGGGATCAACAAACAATCTAGAGTACATAGGCCCATTGATAGGCATTTGAACCAGTGATGAAATACTGAGCATTGAGCCCACAAAGCTCTTTATTAGTAGTAAAAGACATCCCAGAACTCTGATTAATTCTTCTTATTATTTTTTATTTTTTTCTTCCAATATGCTGTCATTTACTATTCTTGGTCCTCATTCTGTCACAGTCTATGGTGGAACGGTGGATGCGCCAATACAGTGTCCCGGGTTTTGCACAATACAGTCACTATTACTTTATAGATGTTTACTATATCTTATTCCACAGAAACACCAGAAGCATTACAAAATTTCCTTGCCTTTAATTTTTTCTTTTGGTCATTGGTTACTGGCCCTGTTTCCAAATGGAAAATATTTTAATTTTTAACTTATACCCTCATTCAGATTTGTGAATACCTGTCACATTTAGTTCACTGATATTTTAACTGACATGTCTCACCCCCTTCTAAGCACATTTTCTAATCAATCCACAAGTTTATTTCATGTAGTCAGATGTGTCTGAAGTTTAACTCCACTAAAACTGAAGAGAGGGAAAGCAGAGCTTTCAAAATACATACCTGATGCTCCTTGTGAAGGATGCAGACTCTTCTCTAAATTAACCAGAGGAATATGCAGTTCAAAGAAAGCATTAAACCTCTTTTGTTTCATATAATTTGCCTTGATTGAGTAGTCTATTTTATAATGAGTCATAGGGGTCCTACTGAAATCAGAATGAAACTGCAGTGCAAAGGAGGAGTTGTTGTTTGGTCTTATGTATTTATTTCTCACTCAGATGCCAAGAAGTGGCCCACAATGGATCCAAGAAGAGCATTTCTACTCTCAGATACTCAGATCATAGTGCAGCTGTCAAGGGGAAGGGGCAGGGCAGGGATGCACCACCACAATCCATCCCGAAACTAAAGTCAGCTTCTCTGGGCCTCTACACCTGATGCGCTGAAAGCTGTGGATGACAGTGTCTGTCACATGGAAATTACCACAGTATTTGTATTCATTTCAGTACAGAAAGCGGCAAATAAGGAAGGAGAAGTGGTGTTCTTCCAAAAGACATGTGTGGCAAATATTTTTTTATTATATAAAAGGAGAAAGATCCTTCTACATTATCTTTCAAAGAGAGATGGGGAGACAGCTGAGGGACCATTCACTCTAAAGTATATTTGCTTTGCTGCAGCTTTTTTTCATTGTTGTTGTAAAGATACCTTGCCTTTGAAATTTCCTTTCCTTCTTTAGTGGTTCATTTCCTGCTGCTGATCAGGCTGGTTTTTAAAAAAGATTCCTGGGCTATTTATTAATTTATAATCACAGTACTATGACACTGTATGCTTAGGCACACGAATTTAATTCCAGATTTTTCCTGTGGGCCAGATATCCCCTCTGCAGTGGGGCCCGTGTAATAAAAAAGTAGGAGAATAACAGTTTGCACACAAAATGGAAATATCAGAAAATTTTACCTTTCACAGAACTAAAAATGTCTCAGAAAATTCTGAGATCAGCAAGGACTCCTAAAAGTACTTTCAAAAGAAAAGGCAATATTGAGTGGTCATGCTGAGCTGCACTAACGAACACAGCTCTTAGAAACCTCACAACAGTGGTTACATAAGGAGAGCAACTACTGCTCACTCAGTGATCTAATCAAATCTGTAACTCCTTATAAAAACAACTTTACATTGGACGGCTGACTTACATGCCTGTGTAGGAGAACACAACCTATAGCCACAGGGATTTAGCTCTCTTTTTCTTCCTCTTGTGCTAGTTTTGGCTGGAGTAGAGTCAAATTTTCTTCACAGTGGCTGGTATGGCGCTGTGTTTTGGATTTTTGCTGAACACAGGGTTGATAACGTAGAGATGTTTTTGTTACTGCTGAGCAGGCTTACACAAAGCCAAAGCCTTTTCTGCTTCTCCTACTACATGCTGGCAAGGAGGGTAGGGGTGCACAAGAAGCTGGGAGCAGACACAGCTGGGACAGTTGATCCCAACAGACCCTACCAGACCATATGACATCATGCTCAATAATATAAAGCTGGGTGATGAAGGAGGAAGAGGGGGGACATTTGGACTGATGACATTTGTCTTCCCAAGTCACCATTACATGTGATGGGGCTCTGCTCTCCTGGAGATGGTTGATCACTTGCCTGCTCATGGGAAGCATGGAAGTACTTCCTTGTGTGGCTTTGCTTTTTTAAAGCTTTTGCTTTACCTACTAACCTATTAATGTCTATCACGTCCCATGAATTTTTTCTTTTTTACTTTTACAGTTTTCTGCCTGATCCCACTGGCGGGGGAGCGAACAAGCAGCTGCTGTGGTGCTCACTTGCCTGTTGGGGTGAAGCCATGACACCTATTATGTATAGGTAGTCCTCTTTCCCACTAGATGGAGAGAGACAGATGTTCTCTTCAATGAGAGGAGATGACTTCTATAGCCATGAACACCAGGTCCCTTTCCTCTACAAACCTCACACTGAATCAAGGCTTGCCTTTCACAATGAAATTAAAAACCAACTGGAACAACAAAGTCTAATACAGCAGCAAGGGAAAGCAAGATAGTTTTATAGAAATATGTCTGTAAGTGTCCAAATAATACTATCTTTAGATGTAGCTCTAGGAAGTGCATGTTTGTGTACCAACAAATGGTGAAAGACTGTGGTAGAAGAAGGAGGCAGAATTACAGACAGTGGCTTTTCTGGGGAAGCTGAATCCAGAGAGAAAATGAATATGTTTAGTTTCAGTGGTAATATTTCAGAAGGATGAAATAAAGGAAATAAAAAACAACTGCACATTTTTGGAATTATCCTAATAATGAAATCCATTAGGTCACAGATGAATCACTCAGAGCAAGTAGCAGTCAATATGAACATTTAAAAAAAGGAACAATCTTAAATTCTGTCCTTTCTTTTTGCTGCCATATTTGTCCATGGTTACGCTCCTGTTCCTTTTCAAACTCAAATCTGAATCTAAGATTGGCTTTATTCTGAAAGTTTGAACTACACCTAATTCTTTCATGGTCTTTTTTTTTGCCTATTGGAAACTTCTGAATACCATTTTGCAAAAACACCAAGTGACCCCACTGTGGTAGAGAACAATTTTAGTTTATTTATTACTTACCAGAAAACAGTTCAAATAATGTAGTAATAAAGTAATCAGAGTGGTTGGTAGCCAGTCACTCTGTTAAATCATTTCCATGAAAAAAAAAAAGTCCTGTCAGTTATGTAACAGCACATAAAGCACCCACCAGATTGTAGAATTGGAAAATACCATGAAAGCCAGATGGATTTAAATTCAGAATTTTATTATGGTGGAGGGGGGTGGGGTGAATGGGGGATGGCTTGGACAGGGGAAGAAAGAGAAGTGCATCTGTTTCTCTGCTTTGCCTGTGTCTCCACACCCTGGGAAGAGCAGTCAGCCAGACTGCCTTTGCCACAGCCAAAGCACTCACTTTTGTGCTGGAAAAGATTTATAGACCAGAGAGAAAAATCGAAAGAACACCACTTGGGGTACAAATAAGTGATGCTTGTGTAATGTTGGCAAGTATGTGATGTGAGTGGATTCAAAAAGTGTGTGACTCAAATGTAATACACTTCAGCTTTATTGTATGGCTTCCATTGCTGTGTATTAAGATGTAGTTCTGCATCTCTCAGAAGTTACCATGTCTAAGCATTGTTGGGTCAATTGGGTTACACAATACCACTTTAAACTATTTATGGAAGATAGATTATTTAATTTTAAAGAAACAGTTGCAATCAAGAAAACATATTATTCTGCACTATACAGATGAAGGAGATGATGTATTGTTAAATGCAAGCTAGCAGTTAAAACTGTATTCTATTTACTGTTGTGATTTTTTTAACCTGTTCAGTTGTGTTTCCTCAGACGCTTGAAATTAGTGCTCTTCTGTTCGGTCTTATTATGAGTTAATTTAGGAAAAGAGACTTTCATATCAACATTATTTTCAGCAAGAGATTTTTAACGTACATTCAATGTCAATTAGAATTTGTAGTTCAACAGAAAAAATTAACAGTCATTTGTTGAGACAGTATTAGTCATCTTTTCCCCCACAAATATGTTTTATCATTTGAAATGTCACTAAAATGGGTACTTTAGAGCACAAACCAGAGGTTTGAATATGAACAGGTTTAGCTTGTATTTTAACTTTCAAATACATGGAAGTATATGCAAGTTCAATTTTTTCTAAATGTCAGGGGCTGTTGTATTAAATAAAAATAATAATCCGGGATGGGTTTTGGGGTCCCTGCAGTCTTCCTGAAAGCGTGGCGCGTCCTGGTGGTGCCATGACGTGTTCGGCAGTGCACACACACACACACACACACAAAGGCGTATTTAGTTGAGGCAAAGAGTCGGAGGGGTTCTCCTTATGTGTTCCATGAAATAGGTTTATTCCATGAATTGTCAGGGAAGGAGAGAACTCAGAACAATGGAGGATTCAGGGTTTTATCCCGGGGCAGTGGGGGCGGAGAGAACAACAGGGACCAATGGGTTGAGGGTCAGGGGGCGGAGAGAAGGCAGGGTAATACAACTTTAACCAATAGGGGCAAACGAGGGGAGGAGTAGGGTACAGGAATAAATGGGATACCTGAGTAAGTGAGAACACTCTAGAACAGAACCTTATAAGGGAACAAGGAGTAACAGGCTCTTTGGTCACTCCTGTGGCTGGCTCAGACACCCGCAGCATTCTCTGCTGCAGGCTCAGCCATCTCTACAAGGGACCAAACTTATTCTTGCTCTAGTTTGTAATAAATTTGTCCTTATGTCTTCCAGTTTGTTTTCAACAACACTGTACTTGGTGTTGTCACAATGGACTTGGTGTGGGAGAAAGCAGCGAGTTTTTTGCACTGTGTGGTGATTCATTGTTGATTTTTTTTTCTGTATGGAAAACTGCTAAAACAAGAGAAAGATAAACCTGTAAGTTACAAAAGGAGATTTCTAGGAAATGTTTTTCTTTTCTGTTTCCTAACTCAAACTTTGTTTTTTCTGTAGCAAAATGACTAATACCCATATGTCCAAATTCCTTTTGTGTACAACAAACTTCTTTTGTTCTTGAAGATGCAGGAAGCTTACAAAGCATATAAAGTGAAAATTGCATTTCTCTATGTCCTTTTAATACAGTTTTATAAAATAAGTGTCAATTTTTCAAAGCCTGTCATCTCTTCCAAACTTACAGCACAGGGTGAAAATCTGTTCCCTCTGGATACACCAGTACTTACTCCCTTGATTCTCATGCTCAAGATATGTTTAATTTCTAAGGTATGGCATTATTTATGTATTCTTTGCAGACGATTTTCTTAAAAATAAAAAAAATTCAAAGATGAAAGGCCATGTTAGATGAAAGCTTTCTTGAGCATTCATTTGAAGATAGCTTTCCTGTGGGAAAAAAAAAAAAGAGTTCTCATCTCGGTCTCAAGAGGAACAATAACATAAACCTATTGACTTCTGCTTTCATTGACATGATCATCTTTGCATACGGGGGGAAAGACTAAAATGAGAAAAGGTCTTAATTGCATCATGGTGTGAGAAAGGGAAGAAGCAATTGAATAGTAAAAATTACCTGCAGGGGGTGATGGTGTCTATTGATTTTGGTTTTAATCCATCATCTCTGGGAAAAGAGGCAATATTCCCATTAACATTTTTGAATTGTGAAGACAAATGTTCAATTCTTGAGAGAATTTAGAGGGAAAATATAGAAAGTTAAGTAGGCTCTTAGATTTGCTACTGAGTGACCAGTAGCTCATTTCTTCCTTGATGAAAACTGCCTATTTTAAAATAAATAAATTAATAGGTACCACTCCCCTTCTCTTCTCCTATCCCTTTGGCCAGAACTAGAAACAGAAAACCCCCAACTAGTGCAAACAGCTCAAATTGCCTGATTTTTGGAATATCATATTTCCAACTAGCAAAAGTGGAATTTCCCAGATCTACTGGGAAAGCTTTCAGTGTTTTTTGACACAACCTGAGAGTTTTAAAGAAAGATCATGGATCAATCTGAATGGGTGTTCGTTTTGGGAATAACAGTGACCAACGACTTTCAGTGAATATTAGATATTGAACTTCTTGACTTTAGCTTTTTCTTTTTGGATAATAAGATTGTCAGATATAAGCAATTTCTGTTGATATAGTTTAATGAGTTGTGAACAGCATAATACTTTTATATGATTTTTTACATCAACAGACCAAGGAGAAAATTTGTGCTATTTAGCACACAGGGAAAATATTGCACAAAGACTTGGTTAGGATTTACAAACTAATGAATGGTCAGATGTAATTCAGTTTCTCGTTACTCAGTGTAATGCTTTTTCTGTGGTGGAGGCCACATCTGGAGTGCTGTGTCCAGTTCTGGTCTCCAAAGTACCAGAGAGACATGGAGCTCCTGGAACAGGTCCAGTGGAGAACAAAGATGATTAAGGGACTCTCTCTTATGCAGCTAAGGCATCTCTCTTATGAGGAAAGGCTGAGGGACCTGGGCCTGTTCAGTCTTGAGAAGAGAAAACTGAGAGGGGACTTCAATTCTTTCCAAAATGCTCAGCTGAAATGCCACAGGCAATAGAGTTTAGACTTTGTTAAAAATAAAAACAGAGAAAGAGAGAAAGGCATTTCTGAGACTGTATTTTTTATACTCTTTTTCCTTTTAAACTGTATGCATGTTGCTTAGTTTTTTGCCTTTTTGTTTTCCACTCAACTAAAGAGAAGATCCTGAGTAATCCTCATAACAGCTCATAATTGTTTTCTGTTGTTCTTTACCCACCTCTGTGGCTATGCATTCTGGGATAAAATAATACATACAAGGTTGCTTTCTTCAGGAATTACAGTTTCCATGTTATTGGACTTTTTCTGGCACTTGGACATACTATGATAGAGTAGAAAAATCCCCACGTGGCAGCAGAGGTTGCCAGGTTGGCAGCAGTGTGCACAGGAAAAATCATGTTTCACTGCAATTTTTATCCTTCAGTTCATCATTGCACAGAGAAGTGTGTCTGCCAGAGGATCGCTTTCTGGATTTTTTTTGTTATCTTTTATATTTTCAGGTATGAGGAAAAATAGACTGGATTTAGTCATTTTATGAATCACAAATGTGTTTTCCGGCAAAAATGATGGCAGATTTATTTTACGAAAAATCTGAAGCATGGATGAGTAAGAATCTTAGTTCTCTGTAAATTACTTTAATGCCATATGGACAGTATGATTAGTATAGCAAGCAATCTCAAAGGGAGATTAATCATGATAGCTTCATTGAAAAAAAATCCCAAGCCTGTAAAAACAACAAAATAACCTATCTATAAAGTTTAATATCTCTCAAGAGTGTTGATAATTGGGTGGCTTAGTTTTTTGTGAAAGTATTGTTTCCTTCCTTAACATCTTCAGACATTCTTGGAAGGGATATTACGCCCACATGGAAGATCCCAATGGAATATGAGGACAATAATTTTTAGGTTTTTGAATTCTGCTTTATTTCTGTAAACTGGGAAAATAAAGGTTTGGTTTTTTACTGGCTTGGTTTGTGATGGTTCTTTTTTCTCTCTTGTGAAGAAGAATTCTTGACAGACTTGAAGAGGGCAAATCTTGGTTCAGCACTATATATGTCTTCCATGTTTCAATGAGTCTGCGCACTCAAACACATAATGTGATACTTTGAGATGCACACTACTCCACTTGTGACTATGTTAAACAATTCAGCATATAAGGCTGCAGATTGAAGACTCTGCATTTTATGAACAGGTTTTTTTATCTTTTAGAGAGAGCGATAAAAGCTAGAGTACATAAATTTGTTATTTGTTCTTATTAAAGTTCGTTTTCGGTTGCCTATATTTAGTTACAGTGGGCTATTAAATATCATTACCTAACACTTTTGAAAGTCAATTTGCTGTGGAAAAGTAATGTATCTATCAGAATGAAAATGTTTTTAATGTACAGATTTAAATGTTCTATCTAAAACTTTAGAAGGAGCTGCACCATGGTTCCCTCAATATACAGGAAACACAGGGAAGCCTCTATGTATGTTACATGAGGTATTATTGGTACCTAAAGAGGCAGAATATTATTAATATCCAGGTTTTATTTCATTTCTCTGTGCTTTCTTTTCAGATGACTTATGGCTGTTTTCTAACATTCAGAGTGTTCTTCTCCGTATCTAAAGGATAGATGGTCAGGTCATTTTCTAAATTTTTATGTAACTACAAAGCTGAGAAGATTTACTGAACTCAGAATCAGGAAGATAAACATTTGGAACCCTCAGGCTCAAAGGTTCTTACTTTCTTATTCACTGCTGCTTGAGTGTCTGAGAGAAAGGCAATTGCTTTTTCCAAATTTGGTAATATCAGACTTTGCTGAAATAGCTACTGCTTGAAATGTCACCTTCAAGTACAAATTGAATGTGTTGTTTAATTCAGACATTCTGGTCAATTATTCAGACTGCAAAATACTATAACATCCAGAAACAAGTCTTCTAAAAGCATGGCGTTTTGAGTATTTAGGGTGAAAATACCTGTAGTATATTTCAAAATTAACTGGGGAATTGTCTTATAAATATTTTTCAAAAATCACTAACTGATAATCAAGAAATATACTGATAATCTAGGTAGCAATTTTGCATCCAGGTTAATATGGGTTTGCTGTTTTGGTGTGATGCCATATAGTATTATTTTCAGAACTGTTCTCAAGATAAAACATGGAAAATAAACCACAAAAAACCCAAAAAACCCAACCCAAACCAAAAAACTACAAACCCTTTCACAAAAGCAGAGGAAAAATAAAAAAGCCAAATACCAATGACACTTAAAGAAAATTGAGATTTTTGCACTGGTTAGTTAGGGACAAATTATAGATGAGGTAATTGAATCTGACTAGATAAATTGTCTTCCTAAATTTGGATTCATCTTTCTGGACAGCATGACATGTATTTGATGTGTCCCACCACACAGAGACACATCCCTAGTCAGCAGTATAGTCTTCAGGGATTTTTATCCGTGACAGAATATGCACTGCTAACAACTGTCATGCTCTTGGAAGAATGCTGTTTTAAAATCCTTAAAACTATTAGTTTTAAAACAGATTCAAAGACAAATCCCAATTTCATGTTAGGAATACAGTATCACAGCAGCCCAGTCTTGCCAAGAAGGAAGCAAGAATTTATGTTGTTTAGCACTCTGCTTTCACTGGTCAGTGACGCTACTTTTTGTTAGTTCATTGGCAGGTTCCCTTCACAGTCTGAGATAAAGCCAGTTTTCCTGTTGTGAGAGCTCCTGCCTGAACTCTTTTCCTGGGGATGCAATGAGTAGGAAGCCAAGGCACTGCACAATGGACACCAGGCTTCACTTAACAATTTCTCCTCATATGGGAAAAATGCACTTCCAAATTGAGGAAAACCCTCAAGTTCATGAGCCAATTGCTGTCCAGATATCCTCGATGGGATGCAATTGATCTTGCCAACACAGCCAAAGGAAGGTGAGGAGTTGCAGGAATGCCTGCAGCAATTACCAGGACAGCAAGTCCTTGCCAGCACAGGGAAGTAGGTATGCCTCAGATACAAGAAACTTTACAGAGACTTCTTCTAGGAAACCACCACACATCCTGAGACATGAATGGTGACATCTTCAGGAAAGAAGAGAAATGGAGAGGCAGTTGCACCAGAAACTAAACTTAAGGTATTCACAATATGTGAAAACTTTATAACTAGTTATTTTCTAAGAGCCCATTTACTGGCAGATGAATAAATACAATTATAAAATTTGACTGAAAAATACTACCACTTCAAGCCACGTCCTATTAAATTACATGCCATTAAATCAAGTGGAAAACTGACAATACCTGATGTGTAGAAGGCTGTGGCCAGCAAAGCATAATGCTAAATGTCAGGAAAAAGACACAGTAAATCTAAAATCTGTTGTATCACGCAGACAGGTAGTATTAAAACTCCAGTCACCTCTTCCAAAATCTTTGGGAAATATACTGTGTGAACATAATTGTTACCACCTAACTAAATATGTTTTTATAGATTTACTTTTACCCAACTATTTTTAGTTGGTTGAGGTGATGTGAGATAATATAATTAGTGCTAATAACAAGACAAAATAGTGGTGTCTGCTGTTCTGAAAGGCAGCCTGGATATACTCTGACAGGGGCAGGATCCACGTGGAAAATGTCTGCAACCTCTGGAGACCAATTGGTCCAGTTTACTCAGTCTCCAGCAACATTTTACACCCTGGTGCAGGCTGATACTTACCAAACTCAATTACAGTCATCATCTGGTAGATGATTACTGGTAGATCATTACCTCCCACCCTGGTAGAAGTTGTGTGTAGGGACACACACACAAAGACCTGACTATCTTTCATTGCGGTCACGTGTCCCAGAGTGCCACAGCCTGCACACCTTTTAAATGCTTCTAGGGAAGGCGACTCCACCACTTTCCTGGGCAGCTTCTTCCAATGCTGGAACATTCTCCCACCATTTCAAAGAGGATTTTTTTTCCTAACATCTAATCTAAACCTCTCCTGATGCAGCTTGAGGCCATTACCTCTCATCCTGCCACTTATTGCCTGGGAGAAGAGGCTGACTCCGAGCTCGCTACACCCTCCTTTCAGGAGGTTGTAGAGAGCAATAAGATCCCTACTGAACCTTCTTTTCTCCAGGCTAAACAACCCCAGCTCCTTCAGCTGCTATCTAGACCCTCACCCAGCTTCATTGCTCTTCTTCAACTACTACTACAGGTATAGTTCTTGCTACTCAGTCCATTGACTGCACGCTGAAGCTGTTGGAGAGATAAAGTGTGATTAACTTCAGAATAACTTTACACAGGAATTTTATGTAGAAATCTCAGCGCTAATGTTAAAATCAAATATTGAGCACAACTATTGGAAGTACTCGTTGTTGGTATAAGTTCTCTAACGAGACGGGATCGGATTAGTACCTTTAGTTCTTACTGTGAATTTTCCTAGTTTTTCCTAGGTTTTTTTTTCACCTTACCTGAGCAGTTAGAAAACGTTTGGCATAGAAAAAGTTCCATGTGTTTTCTTAAAATGGATTATACTACTTTGTTGCTTTTATGCTAACATCTCGATGATGTTTTTCTTAACTGATAACTTTAAAATCAAAAGCAAATTAACAAGGTGAAGAAATGAAAAGGAAATATTCCTTTTATATAATACTTGCAAGTGTTCTTTTTATGACAAATAAATTCTTATATAATTCAGATTATTAGAATGAATAAGGACATCCTGGGGTTTAATTGATATAGCAAAATGAGATATATTTGTGTATAAAATCTGAAGATGAGACATTCATTAGAAGTTCACTTAGGTGTGCAGTATTATTACTATGTTTAAAAGTTTAGACTAAAAGTTTTCAATCCTTGAATATGAGCAATAGTTCAGTAAAATACAAATTTAATTTCCATTTTCACAGTGATACTAACTAATTTATGTGGTCTTGTTAACAGCGTCATTTTAAATGAGACAGTAGAATGTAACGGCAAAAATTAATTTCCATACCGACAAAGCCTGTTGGATAATCCAACACAGGTATAATCCCAGATTATTGATGATTACAGACTGCAGGATTTTAAGTAAAATCAAGAAAAAAACTGCAGAACATTTTTTTATTAATACTGCTATCCTGCATGCACCAATAAATATGTTTAAAAGTTATCATGACAAATAAATATTAAAGATTTTAATTTGACAATCTTCATCTTAGCACTGCTTCAAAGCCAGAAAATAATTTTCTCTTACATTTGAAATGGGTGACACTGCCTTACTTTACAGATTGCTTTTGAAAAAATACTGTAAAACCCACAGCGACAAATCACATGATAATCAGCTTAGTTTAGATTTTTCCCATATTTCAGAATAGCTTGTTTCTATATGCTTAATACAGATAGGCTTCATTTTTGATTCCAAATAAGTCAGCTACATCCTTAAGAAAAATCACTTCTTTTAATATTTTTCCAATTAATTTTTTCCTCTTAAATGTCTTTGAGATTAAAATACGTTACCATATGTGACACAACAGTTTGTTCATATTTTTGACTGTCCAGGGACAGCCATAAAACTACAGAAATGCTGATAAGGATTTTGACATAGAATTTGGAACATGTAATGAATATTGTCAGTAGACTTTTAGTGCTGAATCACCACAAAAGCATAAACTTTGTGCTAGATCTATCAACTGAAGAAACATTCAAGCAGTCTAACAAGATCAAAAACAACTTGGAAACATAGTGCTTTTCAGATTAAAACTCATGTTATAGGGCAGTGTGTGTGTGTGTGTTTGCGTGTGTGTGTGTGTATTAAATATTTTTCCCACCTTTCTGTTTATTTTTCCACGTTCTATATCAACTTCTTATTTAAATGTCTAGAACAGAGGTCAGAGAATTTAGCTGTAGGGAAAAAAAATCAGGTGTTTTATTCAATTTGGAGGAAAGAAAATAAAGTCTAAAATAGAACTTGGCTTACTCACAAAGGCGTAACTTATTAAGCATCTATTAGCAAAAATAGCAACTGCATATGCACCAAAGTTATATACATGACCTGCTAGTACCGTATGTCTTTCATAGCACTTTTTACTGAGAGTAGAGAAGCCCCATTTCCTCACAGTTATGAAGGGTAGAGGACCAGCTGACACGAAAAATCTGTAACAAAGGGAGGACTTTTATTGACGTGATGTAGCTACTGTGCTAGTGATTTCCACGTTGTCCTTGATTTCACCAGGGTAAAGAAAAAAATAGAAGAAAATTACAGCCATGCTCCAGTTCTGGGTGGACTGTGGTACCACAAACATTTTATCTCCCCAAAAAGATGACTCCCAGAGGTAAATGCTTTGGGCTGTGTTTCTGAGGTACATCTACAGATTTAATTAGCCCTCATCCTTAGAACACGTTAATCCTGTCCAGCTGCTTGGGTCATGCAAGCTTTTGTAAGTGTTGACACTGAAGGAAAGGTAGAAAGGGAGAAAAGTTAGTCAAGGCTAAGAGAAAAGAGCAAATAGTTGTTACTGGAATTCAAGGTACAATTTACAGGTAAATGAAGAATTCTATTTCTATTTTCAGGGCTTTTTGCTTTTAAGTCTGGAAGTTTGCATAGTTGTACAAGTGTCTGCTCAGAAATGAATATTCTCTACTAAGTGGAAGAATTATATGTTGGGCAGGCAATGGCTTCAACTGTATATAGAACTTGACCAAGAATGAAATGACATAATTTGTGGCCCTGTCTGTATCTGAAAACCAGATCTTGGCTGGTAGGAGCACCTGGCTGCAGTTGCAATGCTAAAGTAGGCAGCAGCATGCAAGAGGTAGTAGCACATGAG
>VZRJ01011855.1:57768-101558 GCA_013397565.1 Ptilonorhynchus violaceus
ATCAAAATTTTAGTCCATCCAGACAGCCACTGGCTGTAGCACCACGAGTGTGGTTTGAGGGTGCTGCAGTGCACAACCACAGAAAGCACAGATTGGAAGGCACTTCTGGTGGTCACCCAGTCCCATTTCCTGCTAAAAGCAAAAAAAGTTCAAAGGTATATCATATTATTCAAAACCTTTTCCAGTCAAATCTCCACATCTCTTAGAAGTGCCACTGTGCAAATTTTTTCTTTTTCTACTATATATATATATATATACATGTATAAAATTCCCTTGCTGTAACTTAAGCCTGCTACCTTTCATCCTGTTGCTGTGTTCCTCTGCCTCCTGGAAACCCAGTACTCTCAGCCTCTCCTACTAACTGTGCTCCAGTTCCCCAGTCATCTTGGTGGACATCTTACAATTTGTCAGTATCTTGTTTGAACTGGGAGACATGGCACTCAGAATATTGCTCCAGTTGAGGGTTTATGAATAGTGAATAGAGGCAAACAGCCACTTCCTTAAACCTGCTTCCTGTAAACTTGCCATGGAACTACATCCCATCATGCTAAAGATATTAAACAGTGTTGGTTTCAGGATCAGCTCTTGTCAAGTGCCACTAGTAACTGACCTTCCAGCTGGTTATGACGATGAGAGAGACCATTCCGAAAGCCTAAAGTGAAGGTAAAAAATACCTTCAGGTTCTCCACCTGCCAGCTAAGACACCAAGAGAGGGCAGTCTGGTTGGTCATGCACAGTGTGCCCTTTATAAATCTAGGCTGACTATTTGCAGCTTTGTTCTCTTTGAAAATGTGCACTTTACGGGTAGAGACTCTGTCTCTACTTTTGGAGGCCATACATATAATTAAAATCCAGGTTTAATCCAGGTACCCTGATATTTCCTTCTAACATGGCAACTAAGCTGTGTGCTTCGAGTATGTCCCGATAACTTGGTGCACCAGGCAGCCAGGAAATAAAATGCTCTCAAAGACATCTGCAGGGCAGTGAAGGTTCCCCCTCCAGGCCAAGAAGGACTACACTGGTTAATATATCCAGCCATGTATGACCAAGGAGAACTTATTTCAGTTTAGGTAGAAACTGTACTCTTCCAAGTTACTTGGCTTGCCTCACGCAAACTGGACTTAGACCATAAATTATGGAAGTCCTTATTTGGGTTTTGGATTTAAAACCTCTCTTTTAAATGCTGTAAAGAACTATTCTGTCTCACACTTCGTTAAAACGTATCAATAGTTATTCTGATCCTCCATACCTTGTACCATTCCAGTCGCCTCAAAGAGTGTATTATTTTTATATGATCATGAGGAGATTTCATAAGAAGAGTGATCTCATATCCTGTACATGTTGCATTTTTAACATCTTGACTGATGGATGGTGTATTTTCAGCACAGAATTCAGAGCAAGATATACTATATAGATGAGAATAAAATTTACAAAGCTTATAGTAATTTTTTTACTTTCTTGAATTGCACTTGGAGCCCAGCCCAATGACTGAAAAAAAAAACCTAGGAAAAAACTTCAAAATTAGATTCAATGCAGTTTTTTTCTTTCTTTTCAAATAATGCTGGTGTTCCCATACTTGTTCTAAAAAAGGGGCATCTTGCCCTAATAATCCAAAATTTTAAACCTGGACTATCTCTGCCCTCAACTAAATTACAAAATTGTTTGCATGGGTTGATTTTGCCCAATTAATCTGTGCTGTTGGCATATACATTTCACATTTTGTTAGAATTGGATTAGAATGTTTTTCAGGGTCATTATTAAACATTGTTAAAAAGAACATTATTTTTCCCTAACTGCAATTTGTAACAGCTCGCTGGAAAAACAGAAATTGAATTTCATCTAGCAGTGGGATTACCCATCCATTAAAATAGTTTTCCAAGACAAAATTAGATAAAATGAAGTGTTTCTAGTTTGCAAGGAATTTATTTCAGTATTTTGCAATTTTGATCCAATTTGGCAGAAGACTCTTTTTGTGTGTGTGTGTGTGTGTGTGTGTTTCATAGAAACCAGTCTATAGAAATACCCTAGTAAGGATAAGGAAACTGTCTCAGGAACTTCAAGTCTTCTGGTTCTTCAAGAAGAATCCAGGTCACTCAGTACTTCCAGACAGTCCACTGTAGACCCAGGAGCCAAAATCCTGAAAGCCAAGAAGGAATTTGACGATACCAGGGATATCCCACTACAGCCTTTGGCTCCCAGGTACAACCAAGAGTTCAAAGTGTCCTGAGTATTTCTGCTTGCTTAGTCTGTGTATGGAAGCGTAGTATGCATGAAGCCAGCAGAAAAAAAAAGGATAGGTTAATTTTCTGCTATTCAATAACTGATCCAGTATATTTCTGAGACATATTCTGGGTTGATGTGCCTATGAAATACTTATGGTATTTCTTACTTAATTGAAATGAAGTGGTGTAAAAAACCCCAGGAATATATATGAGCCCCCAAATAATCTCCAGAAGAACAAAATGTGTATCTTACAGGAGAACTTTAAGTAAAGGCCTAACACTTTGGTTCTTCTCTCCACCTGCTCTCCCGCTGCTCTCCCTTTTCTCTCCTGCCACATAGATACTTACACGTATGAAAAATACAAATACAAGATTAGTAGAAGATCTTTAAGTCTCATCTGGGCTACCTTTAAGTGATCTAAATCAAATTATCTTCCTCACAAACTGCAATTACTACAGTTAACTGTAGTAATTTAAGAACTGTCCCCATAGGCCTTCTACAAGGCAGCACCAGAATCTCTGGGTTCTAAGACTTTGAAATCACCTTCCAGTTTCTACACTAAACATTATTTACCATATTTCTAACCTGTCTCACCCTTCTGTTGTTTAAATTCATCTTTCTAAAATATGGTTTGTCAGAACAACCATAGTCCAACATTCTGTTGGACTTACACATCCTAAGATATACATTTATTCCCAAGGGTCTCTCACCTGTTGATTGATAGAGCCAGAACTTTTCTTACTCCATCATTTCCCACAGATGATCTCATACTTAACAGAATTAATTGCTATTAGTCTCTAATAACTTGTGTAACTGAATGCTAAAATGGATGTACCCAAATCTCATGTATTTAGGCCAACAATAGCATGCAAATGGAAACAGGATCTTTTTAGCTAATCCTATTATTCTAGTCATGTACACGTCTCAGTATGAACTGACTGGATACTCTCTCTTAATAAATGCATCAAATTTTAACCATTCTTAAACTACTGTTGGAAATGATAGTAGTCATAAAATACTGACTCAAAAAACTCCCCATCAATAACTCACTTAAATATTACCCTCCATTAAATAGAGGAATCTAAATATTTAGACTTTGTCCTAGGATACCTATCAATAGTCATGAAAATTATATATCAATGTTCACTTTAATGCAGAATTGTCTACATTCACAAAAAATTTTTTACTGGAGACATGACTCCAGAAAGATAACACTGATTTTACTGGGGTAGCAAAGTTAGGGGGAACATAGCAACTCAGTGAACAACATGATAAGCTTTGATATATGCACCATGCATTCCAGAAATGAGTTGTCCAAACCAGCCAACTCTGGAGCAGGAACAGGCTCAAGAAGAGAAAGAAATGTATGTAGCCAAATAAAATAATCAGAGATTTTCCTGCCAAATTGCTATTGAAGTCTCCTGCCAATAAGCAAAGGCATAATAATTTTAAAGATTTAAGTTTTTTTTTTTTTTTAATGAGACTGTGTACTGAAATGCAGAGAGATATTTTCATTCCATGGGGGAAGCAGTTAGCATAATGAAGTGTGGGAAAAGCTCTGTAAATCTCCATTTAAGTAAACCAAAGAAATAAAGAAGAGCTTAATGTAGGCTTGCAATATTTCAGAATTATATAGAATAATAAAGTAGTTTGAGTTAGAAGGGACCCTTAAAGGTCACCTAGTTTAAACCGCCCTGCCAATAGATCAGGTTGCACAAAGCCCCATTCAACCTGGCCTTGAACACTTCCAGGGACTTCCGTCTCTGGCTTTCTTGTAGGTGCCCTTCAGATACTGGAAGGCTGCTGTAAGGTATTCCTGAATCCTTCTTTTCAGTGGCTAAACAATTCCAGGTCTTGCAGCCTTTCTCCATAGGAGAGGTGCTCCAGTCCTCAGATCATCTTCGTGGCCCTCCTCTGGACTCAACTTGAATAGGTCTATGTCCTTCATATTCTGAGGAGCCCAGAGCTGGATACAGTACTCCAAGTATGAGGGCAGAGCAGAGGGGCAGAATCCCCACCCTTGCTTTGCTGGCCACGCCACTTTGGATGCAGCTCAAGATATAATTGGCTTTCTGTGCTGTGAGTGCACATTGCTGAGTCATGTCCTTTGCACCAGGGCTGCTTTGCCCAGCCTGTATAATGTTTGCAATTGTCCTGACCCTGGTACAGCACCTTGCACTAGGCCTTCTTGAGCTTCTCGAGTTTTGCACAGATCCACCTCTCAAGCCTGTCAAGGTCCCTCTGGATTGCATCCCTTCCCTCCAGCGTGTCCATTGTAACACACATCTAGTACAATCCTCTTGCAATGATCAGGGACATAATGATACGATATATGAAAGGACACAATATCTAAATAAAGCTCCTCTTGTTACTTTTCTCGCTTCTAAATTTTTTTTTGCTTTTTTACAGAAGCCAAATGTTTTCAAAAGCAAGAAAAAAGAAAAAATATAAAAGAGCATAGCATAAGTTCCACCAGACTTTGACCTGCCTTTCTTAAAATTAACAGCCTTTTCAGAAGAAACAGGAGAAGACTGTAAAGTTACTATTAGTCTTATCCAGAGTGGGGGGAAAATCAGGCAAGCTTATGGTCATGCAAAGTGAAACAGAAGAAATACTTTTTATGCACAAAGTCTTTTAAGTTTTAAAATAATTCTATCACTCCAAAGCAAATAAAAGGAATAACTTCTCAGGGAAAACCCTTCAATTCATTACATTTAAGCAAACCTATTACAATTTAAGATTGTAATGTGAGCATCAATTTGTGGCTGAAGTGAACCATGTTCCTCAACAGGACAGTTATGTAAAATATGAGACAAGAAACAGAAAAATTATTCTGACTGTATTGTGGAAGTTATCCAGGTGTTCTTACGCAGGAATATTTAATGAACTCAAGTTAACTTAAGGCTTAAACACTCAAAGCTTGTGATAGAAATGGACAGGACACTTTGACATGTCATATCATTATACTTTTTCTATGTAACATAGAAGGAGCTCAGCTCCTGAGCATTTCCTTCTTTCAATGTGACTGAAAACCTTCCCTGTTCTTTTCTGTGTATTGTTGCTCATTCTGTCACACTTTCCCGAAATGCCACAGAGATATTCCTCCTGAGGCAGGGAGCATAAAAGCTCTAATTTCAACAACAATGTGATGTAACATGACAATGCATCATTAAATGTCATCCACTGTAAACCTGAAAAAGGCAAATAACTCTAGCTAAGGTTGTGTAGTAGCACAACATAGCCCTACTTCACTATCTAGAGAAAACATCAATATGCTGACCTGCAAATAAATGTCACTTTTTACCCTTGCTATGCTTACTCAGTTAGGAACACTGAATATCTTGCTGTCATAAAAAGAAACAAGTCCTGAAAGTGATAAAGAATGAATAATTTACTGGTGGAAAAATAAGCACATTCTATTAACAAAATACGTCAACTATAATTAAAACTAGCAGAAGCAAACACTCAATATTATTTTATCCCATATGATATTCTTTAGTTTCAGGTTTAATTTTTTTTCCTGTTAATTTTACATCCATTTCCAAGCTAAATGTGACCTTCAGGTTTGATAAGAATGAGAACACATTCTTTTTGCATACATTAGAAATCTGTCAGAGGGCTTCATTTCAACTGAAATGAGTAACATCCTGTTCTTATGCACTAGGCTACATTTCTCATCAAAACCCCTTCACTCTACAATGGAAGGAGGAAAATGGCTCGTGAAACAGCATACAATTTCCTTTCTTTTTTTTTATTAACTGCTGCTTTATTCTTTGCTTTTATGTGGTATTAAGGCTGTGAAAAAGAGATGTTTTATGTAGTAGTTACTCTGATATATTTTAAGCAGCCCAAGTGGCGACTGTCTGGGAAATCTAGTGATAATAAACAGTTTCTCCTTCAATAAAAAACAAATGAACTTTTTCACTAATTCTTAGCCAGACTAAATTATTGCCTGAAATACAATTTCTTTTTTGTATATTGTGGATTTCTACCAAAACTGATGCCAAATTGAGGAGATCTGTTCGATTTTTATGGTTTCATTTCATCAGTAGGTCAGAATTAGGTTGCTGGTGTCCATTTGCTAAAACAGAAATTTAGATTAAGTTTTATAAAGATACATATTATAAAATGGGAACATAAGGCTGAATGCTTTGGCAGGATTTTCATTGACAAAATGGCATTTTTTCGGCTCTGTTCACTTACATCAGGTAACTGAAGGGTTTTGACGCTTAGCTTCTACCTAATTAACTTTCACAAAGAACCAAAGAAAACAGCATAATTCTGAAAGTAATGCATACAACTGAAACTAAAAGTTTGTACAAAGTGCCTTGTCCTCAGAATGGGGAGCGCACAGTGCCCTTGTCCAAGGAGGCACCAACTCTCCTTGCAAGACTCTCTCAGATCTTGGAGGAATGACCTCGCTGGTGCCACCCAAGCTTCTCATCATACTGGGAGGAAATTGCTGGGTGGGTTCTGCCGCAAGACCTCCTCATAAACCCAACTACTGACCAGTCCCTACTTTTTTCTTCCCACTCCTTACCTAATATTTCCCTTACCCATTTGTAGAGCAGGCATGACCCCTGGGACCCTAAGCTTCAAAAATGTCCTTGCACTTCCTTGCAGTACCTAAGGCCATGATGCTCTGTACTTCAGAAAACAAGGAAAAGATAATTGTCTTTTCCGAGTGCTATTTAATAATTAAATTGGAAAGAAGTATTCATCTTCTTCCTTGATTGCAAGAAAAAACTAAAAAAATAAAGGCAAACTGTGAAAAGAACAAAGTTGAAGAGGTAAACTAGAAATATCAATAAATGGAAAAGAAATAGTGTATTATTTTGGATGGAAATTCACAAAATATCTATAAATATTTTTTATTGATATTGATTTTATTTTAATGGAATATCACAAAATATGTATAAACCCAATGAAAATTACCTAAAATAAAAAAAATTAATACTTTCTCTCCTTATGCATTCCTCTGCTCTCAAACACTGTGATACCTTCTTTCAGAGTCAAATATCACAAACATTTATCTTTTACAAACATGAGTGAACTCAGAATATGTAGCAAATCTGTACACTCTCCTATAAAAGAACTATTAAACTGCACGTTAGGAGATAATGTCTAAGAAAAATAATTAAAAATTAATAAAATATTTGCTGGTCAGCAGATGCAAATTTTTTTGAGCAAAATTATAAAAAAATTAGCACCCAGCATAATTAATTTCCATCTTTTATTTTTGAGAAGTTTCACAAACTAATGGATCATTCTAGTTGAAGCTTCTAACTATTTTCTTTCCCTGTATTGTAAGACTAAAAGACTGTATAAATCTTAAAGATTAGTTGTTTGCTCTAGAAAGGACAGAGAGTGTAGGCATATGGCATCCTCATAGAAGTGCTAGCTTTGAGGTACAAGACTTGTGGTTCTTTCATGCAACTATTAATTTTAATTTAAGCAGCACTGATGCTTCACAACTATAAGAAATGTACTCTGTGCCTGAGAGTTACAGCAGGAGTCAATGTATATCACTGAAAATTTTGTCTAAATTAGCGTTAATGAGAACAACCATAATTTCCCTAAAAAATGGAATTTCTTGCATAATTATGACATAAAAATATGTCATAATAGTTAGTAGCAATATATATTGGTATAAAACTACCTGGTGAAAGTAATAAAATACTATGATTAAAACAATATTTGCTTATGAGGTACTAGATACAGTTCATTTATAGCTGAATGCATTTTAATTACATCCTATAGCAATATAACATTATAGTATTGGAATGTACATTTTATTTCAATTTCTTTATGACTCTGAGAAAATTAAAACTACTCCATCTGTTCCTGGAATAACTATTTTACTTACATTTGGAATTGGGCTAAGCTGTGACTGTTTTGCATCAATGAGGAAAAAGAAATAGAAAAAAATATTCATTTGTAGCATGTTTTCATTTTAAGAGTGTATAACTTGATAAAAAGCAATTCTGAGACAATTAGTTAAGAATCACCACCCACTAGTACACTTCAGCATATCTTCTTCAACTCTATGTCCATTTGTCATTGTAGAGGCAGCCAAAAACATCTGCATGTATCAAAAAACTTTATTTGTGGATTTGAAGTTGTATTTCTTAATTACAGTTCCTTAATTACAGTTCCTCAATTACAGTTCCTCAAGCTTTTATATTTAGTGACAATTAGGTGACCCTTGTCACCTAATACTTCCAGAAAGTCACAGACTCAGTTACTGAGTTGACTCAGTTACTTAGACTCTCTCAGTTAAATAGTGACAGTCTGTCCCCTTAAACAGTTAAGTTCCTAAAACATGATGAGGGATTAACCAGAACGTAAAATCATAAAAGGTCATGTCAGAGAATATAAAGCCATGTAAAGTCACATCGCAGGTACAAATTCAAGCGGGACTAATTCACTGAAATCATGGCAACAATATCATACAGAAAAGTCATTACTGAAAGACTAGTTCAGTTCTACTCAGTTTTATTTTCTGTACAGATCAGCGTCATGATTTTTTTTCCCCTGAATGCAACATGGCTCTGGCTCAGAAAATTTCTTAGAAAAGTCTGCTTATGAAAAAGGCTTTGGGAATAAAAAGAGAGGTAGCATGAACCTTTTGCTGTGTAAGAGGAAGTGAAGATTTCTCTTTAGCACAGAAAAAGGTCTGACTGTTCTTCAAGTTTTAAATTGAAGCAATGTCACTGAAGTCAGCTAGAGTCACATCTATGTAGCAATAATTTATACAGTGGAGTGAAAATTCTAGACTTGGTTTTTAAAATACACAAAAGACCTACAAATGATGAGCCAGTATTCTATTAGAGAAGGAGCGAAAGAACAGCAAATAAGAGAATACAAATATTAAAAGATTATTGCACTGTTACAAGGTATAACTCTATAAATCCTGGTACATCTATATTAAAGGATAGGCACCCTTGGGAATATCTCATCTATCCTATGAATCAGATTCAAAATTGATCATATCTAAGATCTGAAAAAGTATGGTTAACTTTTATTCCCTATTAATTTTCACTGATTAAGCATACCCAGTTCTGGAATTTAGCCAGGTTCAGTAGGGAAATGCCAGAATATCTCCATAGACTGTTCTCTAAACATCTCCATAGTAAACAAGTAGACAGAAAAAAACCCAAAACCCCACAAAAAAACCGCATAAAATGCTTTTGCTTTCATCTTAAATGATAGCCAGCTTTTACAGATCAGTGTACCTCAGCTGAATCTGTGAGCTCTTGAGAAGATGGGAGATGTGCCCTATCCCAGCTCTGAAAGCTGCTGCTTTATAATCAATTTAGGTAAAAGTCAGTACAAACATACTTGATTCCTCCTTTGGAACTCATGCCTGAGATGACCTATACAGCTTGTGGTTGAAACAAATTGCGAATTAATGACTGAAGCTTCTCTTCTGCCCATTGTTTGAAACACAGAGCACATGTACCATCAGTTTTCAAAGACCTTGGTGTATCTTGCTGGAAAATAACAAGGACTCCTGAAATCACAGCAAGATAGAGGCTCTTCAACATAATCTGTATTTCAGTAAGAGCACACAGACAACTGAAGTGCTAGCTGCCTGGATGTCTCTTAAAAGATGGTGGTTTGACAGATTTTGTCAGTGGTGTAAGATTTTGGCATATCTTCAAAGTACAACCAGCAGCAGCTTGAACACAGGGCTTCTGCTCAGAAAGTGGGAGTCTTTCCAAACTCAATGAACTTAGATCTGGTCCAATTGCAGAGAACAGACCTGCAGTACTTGTTAGATTTTGGCATTAGTATCTGCTAATACAGATTAATTGTATGCAAAACTAATGCTTAGCCATAGTGCTTCTGGTGTGCGAAATCTCTGAAACTGGAGACTTGAAAAATATTAACTTCTGCTACACATTAACATGAGAGGAAAAAAAGAAAGCTTTGCCAAATGCCATAAAGCAATAAATGGTTTTTAAAAGCTCTCTGAAAAAGAGGAAGTAGAGTAAGGAAACTATTAGAATTTTGTTCTTCCTGTAATGAACTATGATACAGTTAGCATTTCACTGAAGAGGAATAAGTAAATGAAGTTGAGTTTACAGTTACACTAATTTATGTATACAGTAACTAGTGCTTTCCCTAATATTCACAAAATGTTTAAAAAACACAATACTTTTTTTCCAAGTATGTCTATTTTTCTAATACACCATATTTTTAAAGCCAGCAACAACGTTGCTAAATTATCATCAGTTAGACTTAATTGGTAAGATTGTACCACTATCCTATTGTATCATTACTGTGCTGTGACACACGCACTGCGCTAAGTGCCACCCGCTCCCTGCCATCCATCGGGGCAGACATCACCTCTGATTTACTTGAGATACAACCTATTAAAAATCCTCAGCCATACATCAATTTGCTCATTCACGTCATCTAAATTACAGATTTTATTTTTAATTCTGTTTATCCTACTTTTACTGAATTAATGGTTGTAATAAGACAAGCACTAAATGCAAATGAAGATTTTGCAATTGCTGAGACTGTTTGCTGACTCATTAAAACAGTCACTAAAAGGATCAAATAATGACAAATATCATAAGACAAAACATGTACCACGACAACAATAGTTTTTAGTAGATGGTGTACCTCACCATTTCTATTTGTGATATTGCCATTACACACTCTCAGAGAGACAAGATGAGTCAGGCAAATTGAACCAAAGCTATTGCTAAATCCTCCCCTAGAAGAATCATCTTCCTCTCACCATGCTTCAGATTTCTCACTGGAAACAGAGCTCAAAGGATAGTGAGGTGGCTCAGAAGATCACCTCTTATCTGATTAACTACTCTCATGTATCAGATCTGTCAAATCTGGTATGACCATAAATCTGTTACCACCAAGCATCAGCTCTGTAACACGAGGACAAGTATTGCCAGATGAAAGTGAACCTGGGTGTTTTACTGAAAGCCTCTGTTCCAACACTCCTGTTTAATTCCCTCCCCCCACACACAGACACACACACTTCTGATTAAACCTCTAGTGCCTCAGGATTAAATAATTAGTAAAAATGTATGCATGAAGGCATGTCTGTGGCTTTGACCTTTCTTTAAATTTTGTGTTCTGTGTAAGAGAAAGCAAAACCACAGACAAACATCACTGAAACTTTAGACAAACTAGCATGACAGAATACTTTCCAAATTCCCTTTTCCAAGGGAAAGATGATTACAAACACATCAGAGAAAAAATTGAACCTGTTTTCCTAAAAGAAATAAAAGAATACACCAGAAAGCTTAGTGTAGATACACACAAAAACATGTGTCTCTTTAAAGGAAAAAAACAATCCTTTTCTGTAAAAACCTGTTTAATTTAGCCAGCAGTAAAACCAGTAAATCACTGAGTTCTGAATATATTATCTCACAGTTACTTTGAATGCAGCCAAATGCTTAATCGCCTACTTTAGGGGTGAAGTGCAGGTCCAATTCAACTTGTGGCACCCCAGGTATCACGGTACGTGTGACTTTCAGCAGTACACCATCATTTCCATGCATCATCCACTCCTCCTATGCTATATAACCACTGTATTCTTGTCTGAGCTTGACAAGATTCACTAAACTCATTTGTACTACTCTTTCTAAATTCCTACCAAAACCACAAGACCTGTCTTTACTAAAAGTTACAGCGAGATGAGTAAATGGACTCATTTCTATTTAGGGGTTTTGTGCTGTTCATGCATTATTAACCATATACAATATAAATGTGGAAATATAGGACTTTCATTATATATCTTCATTATATATATCTTCATTTGGAACTGGAATGCACACTCTTCACTATACACTTTGTCTATTATACTTTCTCAGGACAGGAATATTTTATTAAAATATGTATTTATAGAGAAACCTGGTTCTCATATATATGTCATGCCCATATTTTAAGGCTGTTCATGAAAATGTACTTGCATAAAAATTAAGTTAGCACATAATGCAACCTTAATTACACTTGCACTCAAGCTAATTCTAACTGTATGTTCACAACCTATTTAAACCTTTCATAATCATTGCATTAAATACATCTACTTACATGAGAGATAAATTAAGTAAAGCTATGTAATACTTAAATAAATAATTCAACATGAAATGCTAGACAATGCTTGGATTGAATTAAAATAATACAAAAGAAGAACGTAAAATGACAATATAAAGTACATTTTAAATTTTGCCTTTATTCCAAAATGACCTTCAGCATAGTATTTACTGATTGTAAGCTGTTGAGATATGCAGAACTAAAGGGAAATGCATAAACACCATGTGTATTTCCATGTCACTAAGCAGCCCTCTGAGCCACTTTTTCTTCCCCTTCACCTTTACTAGATGATGTTCAGAGCCTCTATATGAAAATGAAGGGAAGGAAAGATGAAAGGAAAAAGATGTAGTATACGACTTGGAAAAAGGAGTTAACTGGAGAAGGAAATGGTAGCATATGTAACCAGCAGGGAAGAGCTGAGCCAGTCCCTGAAAGGTCTGGCACACTATCAATACACTGAAGCAGTGCAATAAGGAATAACTCAATCTAAACACCCTTGGTGTCCTTCCTTTCCAATAACTGCTCAGCCTGCACAGCTCAGTTTTGACAGCAGAAAGAGTTTTAAGGAAAGCAGTGGGCACTTCTGTCAGATCGTGGTCACTGTTCCTTCTGTTCCTCTCTGAGGCCAAACTATGTCTGAAAGAATGGGCAGCCATGCCCAAGCTGTCCCCACATATTAAGGATACAACATAAAGGGGAAAGAAGGGGTACACCCCACACTGCTAACTACTATGGTAGTTAAACTGAATTCGCTTTCCAGCAGCACAGAAAGCAAAGCAAACTTGAGATGACACAGGTATGAATACTGTAAATTACTTACTACTGATGAAGTGATTTGTTCTGACTGGCTTACTCAACATCAAGCATGGCAGATTATCTTGGCAAATATCTCATTAGGGTTTGCAGTAGAAGCCCAGACTGTCAAGAGAAGGGGAATACTTGCTGCTGTTGAAACACTGTATACAGGGTAAACTAGAAGGAAAGAAAAGCCCTGCAGACCCCAGCCATTTTCTTACCATCCTTATTATTTCTTATCACAACATTTCCTTCTGTGAAATAAGCAAATTAATTAAAATAGAACTAAAATTAAAAATAAAATTCAATTAATTGAATTAAGTAGCTTCATTTTAAAAAAGCCACACAAAACTGTGAAGGAAGTAAATTCACCTCCAGTCCTTTCCTTTCATTCCCTGATTTCTATGGCATTCCATTAAACCCTTCAACTTGCAATGCTAAATCACACTCCTGAATATGTATCTCTGTCTCAAAAGAATTGAACTCGACTTCAACCCATAATTACCAATAATTCAGCAAATTACACAAAAGAAATATCTACTAATATGACACCATATATGCTTTAGCATGATGCAGTCTTTCACAGCATCCAATCAGTTCCTGTATGGTCTCAAAGAGCAAGGTTCCATTATTTCAAGGCCCATTTTATGAGTCCGAAAATGTGCACAAGAGAGTCCAGACACCTGTATCTGAACTTCTGGCTCTCCATCTTGAGCGTTGGGTAGATGGAAACTATTCTGTCACGTCTAGTAACACCTTGAATAACGTCTCTATTAAATAAAGACTTTTCCCTTTAGTAAGAACATGTTGTGGTAAGACATGGCAACAGAACCTTTGGTTCCTTATTGCTTTCTAGACTTGTCTGGGGACTGACAGATTTTCTCCTTCATGATGCTGTTTGCATTTTGTCACATTTCTATTAAAACCTGATTTCATTTGGAATAGAAACAGGCATTTCAAACTTATTCACAGGGAAAAGTCTGCAAAAAATCACAGAGTCAGCTAAAACATTCTGATAAAATTTGACTTGACACTGCCTCATGCTGTTGGGATTTTTCCACCTTCTTAAGTACTATTATGATAACATTGCAGCATCATCCTTTCAAAAAGCCTTTACGTATCAGCAGAACTTGGTTGAAAGATAAATACACTGAAGCTTCTTAGACTGAGCTCCAATATTCTTCTGTCTACAGACTCAGTTCTTCTATTACTGATTGGAATTAATTTCCTTTCACAGGGGATACTGAAAGAAGCCATGAACTCTATAGCAGAAAGCTTATGGAAAGAATTGGGAGTGGACGACTAATGCCAGCAGAATTGGAAAAAAAATGTTTGTCATAGCAAGTGTGAATGTTGTGTGGAAGAAGGAACTGACTTATGTGGGAAAAGTTACATGCAGAATTTTAAGTTTAAAATAAGTTTTTCAAAAGAAGATGTCCATGTCATTTCATGTTTGGAAGGGCTTCTCAAGCACAAGCTTAGGTTATGTGAAAACTTGGAAGGCATAGTGAGAACATCCAGGTGTTTTCCCATGGTTATTTAACACGTGTTTTGGGCAAACAGCAGCAAGATGACATGATGCACAGAACTTAGCATAAACTAGCTAACCATACACATATCCAGGATGGTTTCAGGGTTGCTCAGCCATGTGATTCCAGAGCTGTGAAGCCTTTCACCACTATGCTGCCCAAACTAGCTAAATTCTTAAAACATGTACACCTGTCTGTTACAGTCATAATTTCGTAGCAGCACAGACATGTTCTGTCACCAAATATGCCTCCCTTTTTGTTTGTTGTTTTTACTAAGCCAGTAATGAAATACAATTATTTACTTTTAAATTATTTTCATTTCAGATGTACATATATGCACATACATATACAGATGAACCAATCATTTATGCACCCATGGGAAAAGATGGATCTTTCTGTTGAAGGAGCACTAAACATGTCCATTAACAATGAAGAGCAATTAAAATCATAAAAGCTGCCACAAGTGTTCAGAAGTAACAGAATTTAATTAAAATTTATAAACATTTAAAATTTTAAAGTAAAAAATGTTTTAGGTCCTAGAAACACTGAATGCTCAGTTTTTAGGGTTTTTTTTAAATAGGTAACTTTTATAGAGATGGTGCAAAGACCATATTAAATTTACAGAAAATATATTATACGTATATGTTAGGAAGCAAGCATTTAATAGAAACTGATTAGCCTAGGCTGAAATATCTATAGTTTTAAAGAGAAATTTTGGTTCAGGTGGTTGCATGTTTGCTACACATCCACATGCAAGCTGTTTAAACAAGATAGGTCCCTCAGAAATAAAGTTTGATGCTTCTTACTTTCAGAACATATTCATATAGCAAAAAGAAGGGACTAATTCTTATCTTGAATCTCTAATTTCCACTATTACTCTGAAAGGAATATTTGAAAGCCAAACTAGGTCTGACGTACAGCTATAGTCCATAGCAACTTTATTTTTTGCATTTCAGTCATACCTCTCAACCTGGTGGCATGCTGGTCCCTAAGCTGCAGGCTTAGCATCCTCCTTTGTAGCCCTGTTTTGTTGTCTGTCCAGATGAGATTTGTTTAGAAACTTATCAGATGTTATGCATTTGTAGTAAAGTCCAGCTAGTTCACAACTGAAAGAGGTGAAAGGAAGAAAAATATTCTTTACCAAAGGCAGCTGAAGGACAGCATCCAAGAGACTACCAGGATGACTCAGAGAGGAAGATGGAAATGGCATTTAGTAAAGGGTTGTAACTAAAGTGTCAATTTTGATGTGAGAAACTGGTCAGATGACACTGCATTTTTATGGTTGCTTCTATTTATACAGAGGAAGCAATGGCTTCCTGAGACCTCATAGGACCCAGGGTTAGGCTGCTGTTTCTGGAGTTGTTATGTGGGGTGGACTATGCAGCAGCATCTCGAAAACAAACTTTTGAGCAACATTCTTTTCTTTCATTAGCATAAGCAGAAGTGCGGGCTTTCTAATCTGGCCCCTCAGAAAAACATATAAATAACTCAGCCAGTAACAAAGTTGAAACCCTTTAGTGGTGCTAAGTTTCTAACACAGAAGCTGAACCAATTAGCTGAATATAGCCTCTCAGCTGACCACAGCTTTTTAGAAGTACCTCCACCTTCTATCTGTCTCTCTCCCTGCAGACACCACTAAAGTCTTATACACTATAACACAGGAGGTAGAAATGTAAGCTCTTCTTTGCAATATGTAGCCACTAGTTTTTGAAAGGTACAGTCTCTTATTTGAAAGAGAAATGCCTTTTTGCCATCACTTGCAATATGATGTTAGCATTTTGTATAGCACACCATCAGCTTCTTGAGGTTTCATATGCAAGTCAGTTTAAGCTCCCTCCATTGGCTGAATTCTCTAAGTGAGCCTTAACTAATTGGATTCTACAGGGAATTCATTCTATTTGACATTAAATTAAAAAGAGGAAGTACTCCTTAGAAACCTAAGCAAGGATATTATCAGTTGTAGAAAATCATGCTAAGAAAAATGTAAACAAGACATTAACAAAACAAGGTTTAATGTTAACCCAAGTGCAACGGAAAAGCAGCATCTGTTCAGATTTAAGAAATTTTTAAATGTAGGAATTCACATTTCTTATGTGAATTCTTCATGCGTACACTGCTCAATAAAATTGCTCTTGATGCTGCATCAACTCCTACAGTCCTTGTATTAATAAGTGACTACATAAGGAGTATGTTCCTTATTTTCTGTATATTCCTTATTCCTGTAGATGAGAGTAAGCAAGAAATAATGCATCTGGGCTAGAGGCTAGCAATTTGTCTGGGATCACTCAGAACTCAGAGCAAGGAACTGAACCTCTTTTAACTCTTTAGCAACAGCCTAACTTTCAGACCACAAAATCATAAAAACAGCCAATGCACTGAAATATACTGTTTAGGTAACAGAAACCAGAGTGAAAGGCATGAATTTCACTGGAAAAAACCCCAGACAAACAAACATCTAGTCATGTGACTTTTATCTCAGCTTGACAATACAGCACAATCAGCTTGCCTTCACCCAGCAATATCCCGATCTGTCAAACTTTCATTTTTTTCTTTTTTTCCTCATCCCTTTATAGATATAAGACTGCAGTAGTGGAGAATATTATTATGTTTTTAAAGTGATGCATTCTGAAATGCATGCTTAGGGAGAAAACAAGAAAAGATGTGTTTTATGTTTGTGTACTACAAATAGAAATATTTTTGTTGAATTATATAATAATTTGAAATCACATCTGTTAACAATCACTTGCATGTCCTAAATTTTTTGAAAGTAAGCACAAGAGCTTTACTAAAATATCAAAAAACCAAACTGCTACAAAAATTATCTTATAAATAATACATTCAAGAAAAATCATTTTGTTGGAATAGGGCACAAACATGGTTACACTCGCAGAAGCACTAAATGGCTTCTAAATCTACTTCTCATATCCACATACTCTGTCTATATTCTGCTGTTTTCAAGCACAACGTACTTCTCTCACTTGAAAATCTCAAAGGTCTTGCTGCTCAAAATTAACAAGAGCTGTTCTCATCTGCTTGAATTCAAATGAAAGAGACATTAGATAAGATGCTTAAATAACAAGAGCAGAGGCTGCAAATTAGGTCTACTTTTTTGAGTCAGTCCCTCATTACTAGGCAAGATAATTATGTTCACTCCTATTTTTGTTTTCTGACTACAGGTTATTAGGCAGTTATATGCAACATGGAAGGGGTAAGAACACAAGAACAACCTCTAACTTGTTGATACACATAATGCTTGCCCCTCAAGAGGAAGGAAATGTTTAAGCGCCTCAGATTGAAGGATTAGCTGGCCACAGGACTCCCACACCCTGGGTAAGCCCTCTAATTACTGAATTTTTGAAGAAACAAGGGAACCAGACGTGGAAATATTGTGCTTAGTTTGTGTCTGCTTCTCTGTTGTTCCAGAAAAATAACTTTTGATTTTATAAGACTAAAGCACCAAGCACCAAGACAGATGCTTGGACATTCGGAAGTATTGGGATTGGGATGCTCAGTGCAGTCTCAGAATGAGAACTACAAGGTAAATAAGAGAGAGAGATGCTTTAATCCCCAGGAGATTGACATTCTATTTCTAACCATGCCCAGAACCGTACCACATGGATTTTCACATTCCTCATTCTGTAGTGATTTTAGTGCTAGGAAGAATAAAGCAGTCATGGCAGAAGCACCTAGGGAAGAGGACAATCACATTGTTTCTTTTTAAGGCCTATAGTTTTCATGGTCTTAATTCAAGGTCCTTGTACAGTAAGTCAGTTCTCAGGAGAGTGATTCAGGTTATCCAAGTTAGCTGCTTACAGCAAGATATTGTGAATATCCACTCCAGAGTGAGAAGTAGATAGGAATTATGTGCCTAATCATTTATAAATCTTCAGCTACCACTGCAATATAATAAGGTGTCAAAATAATATACTTATTTCCTTTACCTTTATATTGTGAAGGGGGAAAGGGTAAATAATTGCATTTACTTCTATTATCAAATTGATGATACAGAAGGACATTTAAAATTGAACTCTTGTTAAAACTGATTCTCTTCAGATGCTCGTTGTTACAGTCTATTACAACAGACTTATTTTTCACTCAGCCTCTCCTAGGATACATCATGGTTGAAATGCAGAACAGATTTCTGTAGAAAATTTCAGGACTGCTTTCATGGTACTTGAAGAAAAGTTGAAGTGGTTTGAACTCCAAAACGTAACTGAAGAATTTACTTAATGAGCAATGTACTGGGCATTCTTCAACTCTTAAGGAAAATCATCTGTCAATACCAGGCATTTTTACATCATTGGAAGCTACTACCATTTTTTCCAGAAAACAATCCAACATAATGGAATAGTGTATCACATAATATTTATCATCTTACTAGAGTAAAAAATTTTAATGGCTGTTAGGGAGAAAAAACCAACCACCAGAACCCAACAACCAGAACCACATTTTCATTTATGGCTGATGCAGAGTAGATGTTTGTACAAAAAAGGAAATATATCCAAATCTGCCTTCATGTCTCACCAGAACTTTTGCTTATCTCTGCTACACAAAGGTAGATTAACCATTTCCATATAAATTATAATGATCATCTTCTAGTGAAGTTCATGCACAAGTTCAGTGTAAGTAGAAAGCTAGTATGGATACCTTGTAATTTAAATCAAAATTTAAGACTCAGTCAACTAGGATGAAGTTTGGCATTTAAATAACAGACCTAATTCTTAAATGAGCTGCATGCATGCAATATCCATAAAGGTTAATGTTTTTATAAATAAGCCTTCTGTAAAGAATGTTTATTATCATTAAGCATGCATAAATTCTTTATAAAATGTATTCAGAACACTGGAGTAAGCATAAAAGTATAATGGCCTAAAAAAACAGTTTCAGAAAAATGAGCAGCTCTGGAAAGTGGCATCAGGCTAACAGTGGAAGAAAACTTGAGTCACAAAGGAGAAAAATTGGTGTCTATGTGCCCTCAGCTGTCAACAGTTGCAGGAAAGATTGAAATCCAGTTCCCCCCTTGCATCTTTTCTGATTCATCATGCATCATCCAGGCTGGTTTCAGCTTAATAAAACTGTTGAAAGATATCTCTTTTTCTTTTTTTTTTAAAAACAAGACCATGGCAATCTGGCCAAGCATATAAAGGCATAGTAATTTACATGGGTTTTTTTCCTCAGTTGTACACAAACATGTATCAGGAACCAACATGTGAATTACACAGGCCTCTGGCCTTAGCCCTTGAGACTGATGAGTTTATGTTAGAAACTCCTAGACTGAGGACGAATCTATGTTCTGTGATTGCAGACACAGCCATGCAATCATTATTTTCAGGTCCAAGTGTTACAATGAGGCCACCTAAGTCCTAATACAGCTTGTAAATATCTCTGGTTTTGAGATAAATTATCAGCCTACACACCCCATTATCTCCAGTGCTGCAGATAAGGATGTCAGACTACTATAAAAATTATGTGGATTGGATCAGGCACAGACAAACCCATCTATGAGAACATGAAGACTATGGGTTATTTAGGAACCTTCTGCATGCGTATGTAGGGAGAAAATGGGAGCATCTGTTGCAACTCCCTAAGTCCCCATGGGGAAAAGCATTCCTTTCTCTTTGTCCTGGGTAACAAGCAGATGGTAAAACCTTTCATCTAGCTCTTGTCCAGAAAAATGCCTGCTCAGAAACATAGATCCATACAAAGTTACATAAAAAGTCTCTCTAAGAAGCTTACCTCAGAAAGTGGTGTACACAGACATCTGTTCATCACAGAAACATCTTGAAACAACTTCAAGAATTGTTTCTTTCCAAGCAATGGTATTAAACAAAACAGGAAAGGAAGCAAACTGTCAACAATAATAAGGAAGATCACAGTATTTCCTCAACTGCTTTTCAGAGAAACCTGCTCCTGGGAAAAAGAACTATCTATCCTAAAGATAGATAGTAGAGCAAAAGATAATTTTTTTTTATACTACCTTTGCTGGACTGTTGCCTATCTGCAATTCAATCTACTGGCTATTGAGCACTATAAATATTCAGAATGATATTAGCAATATTTGGAGAGACATAAAGTCTATAACATGGTATACTCAATCACCTAACCATATGACCCTCAGCATGGTGAGGCAGGGCCAGCACAGGGAGGGTCTAATGGGCAGCTAACACACTTTGCTGTTCTGTGGCTACAATTTTCCCAGATTTGCCATTGCTCCCAATGAAATCTTGATAAAAAAGGTCTCTTAGATCTAATCTGAGTGGAATCAGGGCCCTGACCATTTCCAATTTCAACACTGGGCTGACATTTGTCAGTGTTTCTGGAAGGATGATTAGATTGTGATGTAATAGTGATGTCTGAGGTAATGGGTTCAGGAAAACTGAAGGAAAAGAATGAAGTGTCGAAGAGAATGTGGTGTAAAGTACAATCACTAAATTGCATCCAGGAACATAAAAGGGAAAGAAAAGGAAAAGGAATCCCAGCTAGTTGGTATTTACAGAAGAACCACACTTCTTCTCTGTAGAAGAGAGTGCTGCATAAATATACTTATAAAATTATTTCGTATCATTACATCACATTTACTCAGTACTCAAGTACTACAGGCTGCTGGTTTGCAGCTGCTAGTTAGAAGTCTGTGGGACAACAGTGGCATTTTTGGGCATTCTTTCACTACTACAGTGTACAGGTAGCTATAGTGGTCTTAGGACAGGAAACCTAACCATGTGTAGATTCCAGATATGTACATGCAAACAAATGGGAGCAAGATCTCCTCTGCCGAGATGCAAAACCAATTTGTGGAAAGAAAATTCTCACCTCTCTGGCTGCTCACCACTCACGCCTCACCCCTCCCTGGATCCATGAAGAAAAAAGTGTTTTCCGAGCTAGTCACAATTAATTTATTAACTACACATCCAGTAAATAACTATAACGACCTTCTGCTCCACATGTGGTGTTTTAAAGCAGTCAAATAACAGCATCAATAGCATTAATCCCTTTGGTAGTTACAGTGATCAAAGAAACAGAGAAAAATTGCAGGTTTCAACAGAGGAAACTGCTGGTTAATTTGTTTGCACCCTGGGATGTGCTGAGGGACTAATTAGCTAAATCATGGTGGGTTTTAAATATCTTTGTGTTTCCTAGAAAATAATTATTTGTTTCATTAAAAAAATAATGAGGTACCAGGTAGATAGATATGCAACACTGGAAATGTATGGACAGGAGATATAAGGTTCCTGGTTTACTTATTAATGCAACTACATTCACATGATGAGAAGTGTGCAGCATTACTCATTTTTTACTTGCTGTCTCCCACTACAGCCTGTTCCTAAATCTGGCATTGCACTGGCCTCTGCTTACACTCTGCTTTGATTCTCTTCTCAAAGACTGGCTTTGCTCCAAGCTAACACCAGCATACAAATCACATGGCCTTTTCCCACTGCTAATTCTTGAACCACACCCAGCAGTTTTTGAGAATTTCAGAGGGCACAAGCCAAAAGCACAAGAATGTCACTCCAACAATTTATCACTATAAGCAAGATCAGTGCCCAAGTTCAGAGCTCAGAAATATGCTCAGAACTGGTCAGCTTACTAGTCACAACATAATTTAGGAGTTTAGGTGTACTGAGTTCCTTCCATAGTTGATATGTTTCTATACAACCTACTAAGTCAAAACAAATTTCAGTGAAGTATTGTTAAAGACATAGTCTGTGGAGATTGACCTGCAGCTGGTGGACCTCTGCTCTCAGAGAGGCTCACTCAGTCCTGTTGAGGAATGTAAAAAGGGAGTAGAATAGATGAAAGTAAGACACATATGACATACGCACGTGTTATAAAATGATAAACATAAATGAAAAGGGGTGGTGAGGAAAATAGGAGAAGAAAGTTAGTACCCAGCTAGGCAAAAGAATGAAAAAGGATAGTAATTTTCATTAGAGAGTGTGACTCAAGCCAAACATATGTTATGTCCAGACATAATATCTGGACACTAATATATTTCACAAATTTTAAAGAATATATATATGGATCTCTGAAGAAAACACAAATAGACTGGTGCTAACAATGAAAACTGGGACCATTTTTTTGTTGCAGTGTTCAGTGCATTTGGACTTGTCTCTTACAGAAAGAACTGCCTAAGCAGTTGTTAAAGATAACTGTGTTTCCTGAGGTATGTGTGAAACCTTTACTATATACACAAAAAGAAGTTGTGTGAAAAGGATCCACATCACATGGATGATGTACAGTAAAATTCTTATCAAGACCCACAGTGAGAATAACTAATTACATTCCTGAATTTGGGCAGTGAAAGGAATGGTAAAGAACTTAGATATCATTCTATTTTGCCTTAAATATCTAAAAGATAGAGGAAAAGAAAACAAAAGTCCTAATCCGGTGGTTTGGGGTAGTTTGTTGGGGGGTTTTTTTGGCTGGTTTAGTTTGTTTGTTTCGGTGGTGGTTTTGTTTTGGTGTTTGTATGTCTGAGTCTTATTTATTTTTATTTGGTTTTGATTAGTCTGGGGTTTTTTACATAGGTACATATGGTTTTTTACATATGTACAGGATATGGACTACAGGGAATCAGAGTAAAATGAAGTCTGGTTGATTGAAAGGCCCCAGTTCTTCAAGATCAGCTCTGGCAGGTTGGGGAACTACTGCCTGACACTGCAAAAGTGTGTAGGAATGTGTGAAGAACAGACAACTAGAAGACACAAACATCACAGGGAATGAAAGTGGAAGAATGTAATACAAAACCCCCAAACTCTCAAGAGAAGCATTCAAGACATTCATATACACATTTTATTGTACCTCCTCCTCCTCTCCATACTAAACTAATAGGAGTAAGTGGGTGGTAGAAATATCATGGTACCCCAGGATAGCATGAGTCTCTGGATTATTTCACTTAAGGTAACTTCACTTTGCCAAGTATTTCCACATGAGCTATCACACAAAATATCCCTAAATTATTTCAGGCTAATCAGAGCAGAGTACACAATACAACATTTCAGAGAATAGAAACTAGTTCATAGAGTTATTCATAGAATAACTGTAAGATAAGCACCCACTACTTACCAAAAATAGATAGAACAATATTAGATATATTAGACCAGTATTAGACCTAACAATTAAACATCAAACATCTGCTCTCTGTTCCTTACATCATCTTCTCTTTCAGATTCCCTCTTTTTCCTCCTGCAAGTGCATTGTTCGTTTGTCTTTTATTAAGTACCTTTTCTCAGCTGTGACTACTTTAGATAACAAGACATGTAAGTGCCTTCCTCTGAAATTCTGGACTAGGACCATTAAGTCTTTGTGAGATAGTAACCACAAAAAGTTCAGGTGTTTAGGTATTTCTTACCCACCATTAATTCTTTACCTTGCCATTATGAAATGTAACTCACAATGCCAAAATATCAGGGATTGTTCATTAATTTCTTGCTGATACTGTGTTAGTAGAGAACAGAAAAAGGTTGCTGACAGCCTTTGGGGACTATTCATTACATCAGAAAGCATAGACTGCATTACAGAGCCTACTGGAAGGATTGCAAGACTCCATTTGGGGAAGAGAGTATAGGAAGAGAGTATACTATATATAGTATATATATATAGAAACTAGCTCTGATCAAAGTGAATGATAGAAAAAAGGAAAAGGGGGTAGGAATTCTCTAGCATATCTTGGTCTTCATGAAGATTTAAAGTTGTTTATTGGGAGCTCATCCTACAAAGTGAGTAATACTGTAATTTCCCAATGAAATGCTGTGAAACAGCTGTTGATTTTGCATGTGTTTTAAAAAGAAACGGCTGCTACAAATCCTGAAACAGCTGTCCAGATTATGTTTTTGAGACTTCGTACTTGAGGGTACAGTGAGCTTCTGTTCAGGATGTAGCAGTTGCTAAGACAAAAAGGTTAGTGGTCTAATTTCACACCACCAGATGACAATGTATGTGCACATAGGTACATCACTAGTGTTGCTGGATAGTGTTGGAGGGTCTGTGCATAGGTTTGCCTGTGGTGGTACACGAAGACCTGAGGAGCAGGGGAGCATTGTGTGTGGCCTACTTCTTATTCCAACATGGATGTAGGACTCCCCTGTACCTGAACTTTATTGTTTCTGATTCCCAACAATACCTGATACTGCAGATGTACAGCATCTATGAACAAATTAATTTCATTTTCCTTTGCTTGTTTCATTTGTTTGCTTGTGCAAAAATGACTTTCAACACTTGAAGTCAGTACCCAGGCAAGCATAATCTCCCTTGCAAATAAATAGGGCTGTTTACTCTGGTCAATTTCTAAGACCACACTACAGAACAGTATGTGGCTAAAAATGCTGGATATTACACCAAAAATGTTTGAGGGAAACTGTAATAGTGCTACAAACAACAAGTACTCATGGTACATCAAAGCTGCTGCTTTATGCCTCTTCCAGACTACTGCAAGAGTTGCATTTATTAATATATAAAACCCAGTGGATATTTAGCACTCAGATAAAGCCTGCTCATAATTTGATGGCTCTCCAGGAGTCACTTTATGCTGTGCTGCAGGTTCAGGACTCTCTGAATTTCATGTATTAATTACTCTGCCTACCAGGAAAGCAGGAGGTACAAAAAGCTGAGTTAGCAGGTTTTATCCACCATGAATTCCTTACAGCAAGGCGGTATTGACTTCAGGGGCATATTTTTAGATAGTCTACATCTCTACACCAATATTGTTAAAGGTTGCTGCAGTGGACCCTGACTAAATCTGTTTCTAGAAATAGGCAGATTACATAATTTTTAGAACATCAGAGGAAATATTATTTTCTTGTCCAACTAAGGTAAAGCTCTGGTTTCATCAGCTGAAAAAAGAAAACAGAACAGATGTTGGTTTTCTTTGGTTTTTTCTCAATTGAAAAGTTACATGAGTTTTATAGCCATTAACCAGAAGTGAGAAGCTGTCTCCAAATGCACAGCAGGACTGTAACATTGTACACACTTTAGCAAAATGGTATGTATTTTACCAATCTTGAGCTCTACATGCTCACATGCAGTGACGATCCATAGGCCTAGGCAACTGCCCTAATTTTAAAAGCTAAAAATCTAACAACACAATAGGCTGCTACTATTAAAATAATTACTGGAGCTGAATAGAAAAGATGCATTTTCAAGCCAAATAATTTGTACATACTAAGCCTTGAAGACAAAACCCAAACAGCTATTTAAAACTGATTTTAACGCTTTTTTGTAATTCATTTAAAATCCATATGTTGTTAAGATATTTACGTGTTGCAGACAAGACTTGAATGCTTACAAAGACTTGAGCCTTTTGTGTTCAGAATTACATCTATTTAGAAAACATTCAAAGGCCTTTCCTCCCTAGTAATTGTTTTAAGCTAAAGGCTGGACTCAGGGTAAATTTTAGAGGAGTAGAAGATGAACATAAGAGACCATCTTTGTAGTTTAAACTACAAGATTACAGCTTCAGCAAAGTGCTAGGGAACCCATGTGAAAGTGCTACTGCAATGGCACTACTTTATAAAAGATGGCTATGATAAATGAGCAGTTTTTAAGGTTAAATGGTTCCAAATTATTAATTTTTTTTAAAATTTGTGTTATAGTGAGCTCTACCTACGTTCTTTGTCAGGTGAGGGAAAGGGGGTCTGTTGTTTGTTGCATATGTTTATTAATTTATCTTTAGCCAACTGTGGCAGTTGTAGAAAGACAACAGGAGTTGAGTTTAGCAACGAGGGAGCAATGAGCAACGAGGTAGCTCTCCTACATCAGAAAGCTACTGACTTGCAGGGGAAAAAAGATGCTGCTGCCTACTAGAGGGAAAGGCTCTGCCTGTACCCGCTCTGCTACTCAGCTCTGGAAGTGTTAGTACTTCCTCTGGTTACATCTTCCCACACAGCTTATACAGTTAGGTCTTAGAGACTCTATAGGCCTCATCATGTTTTCCAGTTTTCCTCTCAAGTTTTAGCGATGGCTTGTGCTTTTAGCCTAATGTTCCATTCACATCATGCTGAGCACTACTGAATGGCAGCTACTTCCAAAATAATGAAAAAAAAAAAATCAGGAGAATTAAATTTTTTGTTACCAGTCTTTTCTTTCCAGATCTTTCCCCACTTAAAAATAAATATAATTATAATATTAAATGTGGGGCAGCCGGCTCACAGCTTCCAAAACCCAAGAAATTTACAGGTAGTACTGACATGTTCTTGCTTTTCATAGCTTAACTTGCAGTCCTTGTTGATATTGTTGTCCTCTCCATCAAAGTTCTAATTTCATTGGCAGTAAACTCCCTTTGTGATTTTGACTTAACCCCGAGTTGCACACTATCTCTTTCCCTGTCCAAAGCATACTTTACCTATGGAGGCTTGCCTAAGAAATCCACTGATTTTTATTGCAAGGCCCAGATATCTAAATTGTGATTTATGGCTTAAAATGTTAAATTAAAAGTTTAAGTTAAAAGGTTAAATGAAGAACTAAAACCAAGTAAGAAAGACTCATCTACTGATAAGCATGTGCCTATTTTGTATAAGACACAGGCATTGAAAAAAAGCCCAGAAGTTGTCAGGATTAACATGCAAAAAGCTCAAATGAGCTTTCCATTTTTTTTATGTTGAAGACTGCAATTACTTGAGAATGTAATTGCCCTCTATAATTCCCCTGACAGCAACAAAATAGGCTGTGTCAACAGTTTCAAACCTTGCTTAGATATCTCCTGAGAAGAATCATGCTGTTCTGTATGTATGTTAGGTTTATTTGAATTTTGTCACAAGGCATGAGAAACTACATATCAGATCAGTTTCAGCGATTATTTATATCCACTAAAAGTGTAAGTCTCAATAGGACTACTGCCATTTTTACTTTATAACCAGGAAGGAAAGTAAGTAGCAGAGAGAATTTCCAGATAAACCGCAGATAATCTTTGTCTGTTCTTCTAGCCAATCTATTGCAGAACATAGAAACTGAAAACAAAGCAGTTACCAGTATTTAGTGGGCTTCTTGCACGAGAGCCAATCACTCATCCACATGCTTCTGGCACTACTTTTCCCACTATCTTTAGAATCAGAAAATCCAAGTGGAATATATCCAAAGATGAAGCTGGATTAATCCCACTCAGAGAAGGATCTGTCTTTGCAACAACAGTCTTATCTGGAAACTCAGAAAGCAGTTCCTTGTGTTAAACAGCACTTTTATATATAGCTAAAAGCTGATTTAATTAAACTTCACAGAGAAAATTGTAAAAGAATAAAAATACAAAATGTAGACTAATACTGAAGGAGAATGAAAGGAAAACAAGTAAATATGCTCATCCTGGAACCTTTTCATCCTTCATTCCACTATCAGAAGGGCTTAAGACACAAAGGCCAGGTAGCGATTTGCATGAGATAATGCCAACCCATAGAAACTCACAGTAAATTAACAGGCTTGTTCTATTTCCAGAGCTTACCATAATCAAACAAGACAATTCCTTACAGAAAAGTGTGCACATTTTTACTGATGCAAATCAAGATTCACTGTCAAAAACTGTGACTCTACATGCATACACAAAAACCATCTTCGGCAAAACCTTTAGTATCTTGTGATGCTGGGGGAAGGGAAGGTGTCTTCTGCTTGATCTGTGCTGTCTGTATCAAGGCAGCACTGTGAACAAATGCTGAGGAAGTGTTCTGCATCCCTTGCAACTCAGCAAGATGAGAGAATATAAAATCTATCCTCAAGGGGGGCAAGTTCTGTGGCAGCTGTTCTAATGTTCACAGGCTTGCAAGATCAAACATTTTTACTGAAGTAACTGATAACTTGCAGACTGACAAAGAGACAAATATCCACAGTCAGTGAAATAATAATGAGGCAAATTGGAAGCATCTTAGAAAATAGAAGGTTTTTGGTCCCAATAGCTATCTGACAGGCATGTAAAATATCTCAAAAGTTTCCTATTCAAAACAACAGAAAGGGATCTGTATTTGTTTGCCCGTTGTCAAATAACGTGGTGATTTCATTTTCCATTTAGCTATAGCTGGTAAAATATGTTGCAACAAAATATGTTCTAAACTACAACAGCCTATTCAGGAAAGGCAATACCTTTCTTTATTTTATTAGACTGAAGCCTCTTTCACCCTATTAGTTATTTATTCCAGCAGTAACTTCTGGTGACTGCAATATCAACTTAATTTCTAAAGAAAAAGGAGGGTGTAAAAATACGAGTTTATTTTATTCAAGTCCTCAAAGTCCAGCATGAAGCCAAGTGACAAATTTCAGAATAATTTTGTACCAACTTTCTGGCCTGTTTTAGTGAAAAGATTCAAAGAGAAATAAAAAGAAAAAATACTTTGTAAATTATCAGTATTTCACAGAAGAAAGAGAAATGAAACATAATCCTCTTACAAAGATGTAGCTTTCAGGGATATGTTATAAAATAGTCTTTTTACACATCAACCATGAGATTTTTGTTTACAACAGGCTTATTGCCTTACAATCTATTTGAAATTCTACAAAAGCCAAAGTTCTTTTGATAAGTGATATTCATGGAATAAATTAAGTCTCTCCTAAGAGGATGAAAATTCCAAAGACATGATTTTGTTAAAAACAGAATTATTTTTTAAGAGGATCTCTCCAAGGGCCAGCCATAGCTTTTGAAAATTTTTTCAGTAGTGAGACGAGGGAGAGCTGATAATGTATGAGCATGAATACAGCCAATGCATTCAGAATTGCTTTAAAAGACGTTATGGATATTTTCCATACCTGACTGCCCTTATTGATTTAACTCATGATCAGAAATTTCCTTGATTTTTTCCCCTAGACAAAGACTTCTAACCAAGCACAAGTAATCATTATTAGGGTAAACATGATGAAACCAAAAAACACAGTAAACAGCTTTTGATGAATTTGTTCTATAATTGCAGTTGCTTTCTTTTGACTGAAAAAACCCTCAGCCAGGGACACCACTAAATTTTAAGGTATTAGGTTGAGAAGACCTTTTGGAACTGGTACTAACCATATCACAGCCTTCATTTAGAGGCCCCATTTCACTTGTAGACTGTGTGAATACACAGTGTAAATGAAAAGTGGAAATAAAATATTAGCAGTCACACTACAACATACTCACCTCTTGCTCACCTAATTCCAAACACTCTAGAATTAGAAAGGATCAACTACATTGGTAAGGCTGACTGTGGTGCTGCTAGAGGGTTCCCTTTCTTTTTTGGATCCTCTCTTCTAATTTACCTGCACCCTGACATAGACTTCTTTGCTCTCTGAAACATTATTTGCTGATAGGAAAATGCACTACAAGTAACGAGGACCACTTAAGAAAAACCTGTTTCTGGAAGCTCCTGTAAGAGACTGTCCACTCTATGGAAGTGAAGCCCTTTCCCACAGCTCACTGCTGACAGAGTGTCTCCTGAGTGGTTTCTATATAATGGAGCTTATGTGGTACAAAATGGTCTGCAACTCTTCCTCACCAAGCACCTCCCTCTGCTTATTTGTCACATCCAATTTTTAACAATTCATCAATCCCTTTCCCATGTAAAGGTTTGTTTTTATGAAGGTTATTGTTTGGTAGCTTTTTTTTTTTTCAGTGTTCTGCTGCAAGTACATTTCTGGAAGTGTATCAGAGTTAATGAAAATAGTGATAAAACCTACAGAAAGACTACCTATACCCATAACTGACTGCCCAGTTCTGTCAGCTGAAGTATATTAGTCCTCTTTCTTCCAGAGGGAAAGTATGTGGTAATAGAAAGAAAAGATGTTCTGACTACAGAGGAAACAAAAAACTGGCAGAGAAAATCTGCCAGGCTAGGAGCTATCAATGACAGGTTCATCCTTATACAAGGGAAATATCATGTCAGTCATAAAACTAGAGTGGCAATGTTGTGAATGAGTGGTTTATGTCACTCAAAGAATCACCAAAAAAGGTGTTGGCAAAAGCAGGTTTAACATAGTAGTGAAAACATAGCAGAGTTCATTCACAAGGTTCACTCTACCTCTTACTAAACAATTAAAGCAAGCAGAGAAAAATCAAACTAAAATCTAAAATCAATTAATCTAAACCTAAAAACAATCAATCTAAATCCAAAATCAAACTAAAATGATCTACACAGTGGCTGGGGATGGAAAAAGCATAAGGTGGGAAAGGGTAAGGATAAAAAGGAATGAGGGAGACCCTTCCATTGAGTCACAAGGTTCAGAGTGCACCCCCTTGTCAAACTTAGCCCCAGACTTGTCCAATGCTTTAGGCCTAAAGGTTTTAACTTCACTTAAACCTGGGAGCACTAAATTGATAGTTAACCTAAATAATTTAACAAAAGATTCTATAGCATTTACTATATGCACAACAGTAACTCACAGGCCTAACTTACCACTTAAGAATCTAAAAGAGGAACATTCATAGTACATTTGCTGTAGCACATTCACACTGTCTCAGTGTTGAGACAAAGAAAGGACTCTCTCCGGAAAGAATCCTCCTCTCCAAAAGGGTTCCAACAATCCTGTTCCACCAATAGGGAATGAATACTAGTAGATGAAAGTGAAAAAAAAAAAATTAAACAGCAAACAGAATGCCTACCCACATGGTGGGGGGAAAAAAGTAAATAACTGTTAAGCACTGTTAAACTGTGAGAACCCACTTCCCCCCCCCCCCACATACAGAAACAAAAACCCAAAAACTGTCCAGAGAGTGGAGGCAGTGCAGGAGGAACACCCCTTTCCCAACATGTGTCCAAGATGGTGCCGGCTTCTCACGCAGAGGGCAGCAGACTTCCCCCACAGAGCAGTCCAGCAGCAGAGGAAAATCCCAGCGGCTACCTGGTGTCAACCTTTCCTCCACGGCAGTCATGGCAGGCGAAAACAGCTGGGCTGGAGCCTTTTGGTGTGCTTTCTCCCCCCAGCTTGGCTCCCCAGGGCTTGGGAAGTGAGGCAGAGCTGCTCCACTCCCAGCGATCCCACTCCTGCCGATCTCAGAGCAGCAGCCTGTTCAGTTCAGTTCCTGGCAGTCAAAAGATGCTACTCCAGGTTCTCCAAGTGAGGAAAAAGGAAAAGTTTTTTGCCTGGGCCAAAAAGCAAGTCAGCCACACAGAGAAACTGCGCTGCACAGCCAAGCAAGAACCACACTGCTCCGAGCCCACCAGAACCAAGCTGCACTGTGCTACCGTTAGCCTGGGCGGCGAGCTGGGTTGTAGTGTAGCCAAGCAGCCGATTGCTCCTGGCAAAAAATGCCCACTGTTCTCTGTCCCCACCCAGGCACACACCGACCCACAGCCAGCTAAGAGGCTGCTAAGTCACAGTGTAGCAGAGCCCGGGCAGGAAACACACAGACCTCGGCAGGCGTAGCGCTGCTGCCAATCCCATGAACCAAAAGAGAGGGAGAGCAACTCCTGGCCCCGCCCCCACCAGGATCCCAGCCGGGCTCACACAATACCCCCAAGCCAGGAAGGGCAGGTTGGGTGGCTGTGGAATGAGAAAACAATTACAATTTTTGGGCATAAGTAGGGGATCATGGAATAGACCAGATCANCCCAACACACACTCGCACATGCACAGGCCCAAAGGAGTGTGTACAAGGTATAGACCTGTAAAAATTCCCCTGAAGTTCAGTGAAGTGCTCACATTGGATGCCTTCACACCTTCTCAGTGGGCAAAGGATTGAGCCTCAAGGAGCAGGGGTATCAGCCTCCGTTGGCTGTTTGACATCAATTCTCTGAGTATGACAGGCCTGAGAGTTTGCTGGCTGTGGTGTGTGTGTTTTAACCCTGGGAAATCTTCTGTGGACTCTTACACTGTCCCAGGTGTGGCAAAGCCAGCTGGACTGGTGAGGCAGAGAGTAGAGTTGCTCCTGACAGGGGCTGTCTGAGGTAGAAAATCTTAGTGCTGGAAAGTAAGAAGTTTCTCCTCTTCTTCATGTGTAACAGCTTGCCGAGCTGCAGGGTGGGTGCACCAGGATTCGTGTTTGGAGGGGGCAGAGTGCTGTAGTGCGAGGGCTGCCCAGGAGGGACTGCATGAAGCCATGGAAGAGATCACCAGGCACTGGGGAGCCATAGGGTGCAGCCTTCCTGCAGTGACAAAAGTGGGTGCAGGATGCAAGGGGAGATGACATTTCCTCTGCTGTTACTTCATAGCTGGAACAACATAGTCCAGAACTGCCTCGATACCTCTGACCAGTTGCAGGTCCCCAAAATAGGGATGAGCTGATGCAAGCAAGGCAAAGACACGCAGCACTGTTTGCAACAGTGGGATCCAGGCAACACCTTCTGTAGGTACTGCTGAGAGCATCACACGTGCTGGGAGGGGATGAATTTATCGCTCAGCATAAAGCAATCATGTAACTACCCTGATTTATGCCAAGATACCTGCATTCCCACAGACTTCTCCTGATACAACCAGCACCATGATGCATGTTACTGAGTACAAGGGTCATTACTCTCTGCTTTCACCAAGCAGTAAAACACTCAAAAATACAATCCTCAGATTTACAGGAAACTGCATTGTTTAAAATCTGTACCAGAGACATTCTACATTAAAGCAACAACAGAAAAAAGGCCTTACACTTACGTAAAAGAGCTTTCTAAATGACATGTATTATTTGGCCTATGTATTATTATTTCTATCCATAATTAATGGAAATGTAGCAATTTTTGCTAATAGGAAAGAACCACTGCAAAGAGCACTTTGATTGCATTATATTTATTATCCATCTTAGGAACTAAATATGCACTTAACCTGTAATTAAGGGTACACCATAAGAGCTTTGCAAATATTGCAGTTGAAAATGTCCTCTCAACATCACTTAGTACCATTAGGCAAAAATATTTGCTCTAAGGAATGTCTCTTTGAAGTACTAAAATTGTTTTTCTGGAAGAAAAAAGGAAGGAAAAAAAAAACCTTAAATGTAGCACTGCCTTGTTTCTCTACAGCTTTCACACTTACTTGGCAAATGCTGTGCGCTTAATCAATACTGTATGTGGACAATAATAAAAAATCTATTTGTGATAGATGGTCTGTGATGGTCTGAAACTTCCCTCTCTGCTGTGGGCATGAGGAATGGATCCAAGTGGACAAAAAAATCTGATGGGCAAAAACTGTTCACAAAAAAAAATCCAAACATTTTTGCCTGGAAGCTGCCCTGTGTCATAATAGCATACAGCAAAGTGGACAAGAATGCTTGATCTGTGCTTTACAGAGGGTGGTGACTCTTGATTTTGCCCAATTTCAGATCACCTCTGTTTCCCTTTGCCTTAACACACTCACTTAGCCCTGACATTCAGGCTTTATGCAGAACAGATGGATGCAAACGTAATATAGAAAGCAGAGACAATGTGTGCAAACATGCTCTTTGCTTGCTGTGCCCTCTGAACAGGGCCATGCCTGACCCCACAGGTACGTAACTGCTACCCTGATGGCACCACTGGAACATACTCCACAAAAAGTGCTACATGTTCCTATCTTGTTACTTGCCTAAACAGTGCTAAGAGTTCTCATTTTGTGATAATTGGCAATACAGTTTGAGCTTAGAAAAGCTTTATATTTCAGTTTCAAAAAGAGGAAAGAAGACAAAGTGACATAAATAAACCTCAGATAACTTGGGATTTCTTTGCAGAATTTTAAAAAACTCTCAAATCCAAAAGCAATATATTTTTTCTTAGGAGTAATGAACACCAAAGCCTTAGGCTCAAATATTTAATCAGTCTCTTCCAAACAATATTCTAGTGATGATTCATCTTCCAGGCATATGGAATTATTTATACTTATACATAAAAATCTTTTAAAAAAACCTTTTAAAATTAATTTTCCACTTCTGTTTTTAAGACTTTGGTCTCACATCTCACTGGATTGATTTATTAAATGGGCTTGCAATTCATAAATAACCTTGAATCAGAGTGCAAAGGAAAACAATGCTGACTGGAATGTTTCTGGTGCTCTTTGGAGAATGGGCATATAGACAAACAGCACGTGCCACATGCTCACAGAAGCAATTTAATTCCTAGTAATGTTGAGGGAGAGAGGAAAACCTTCATGACAATGCCATATCCTGATATTATGTGAACAAGCAACAAGGAAGGCTTTGAAGTCCCCTGAAAGTGGGACTTTGATGAAATTAGCATTTGTCTTTAAATTACCCACTGTAACAGCTGTCCCAATGTTAATAATGACGTTGGCACTAGTCTAGGTAGGTTCTCTTTTTAATCTATCTCTATTTCCTCTGAGCAGAGTTAGCAGCTGTTATTGTAAATTACTGATTCTGCATTAGAATTTCTTATATTTTTTCTGGTGGAGCTTCACCACTGGACATTCAGGGAGGTAAGAACAGCCATGTTGCTGCAGGTGCAAGCAAGTGGTTTTTTATGTAAGACTTTTGAAGGTCTTACAGTAAGACTGACTACAGGCCACAGGCTGGAGATATCTTGCAGCCGCCATTTCACACATTTTCTTTGGAAGTGGGCATCACTTTTTAAGTGGAACAATTTGTGACTGAATTCACATTGATGGTTAAACTTGGAATTGGTGACATTAAAGGGCAGGATATCCCTTACTTCTTAGGTGCTGTATCTGACCATGGTCATAACAGTTATTTCTTCCACTCCCAGACTGCATTCTGCCTCTGAAAACTGCTGCTGGTGCTGTGTGATTTGCAAGGGATGCAGCGTGCCACAACAAGGACAGACAGCTCAGGGAATATGAGGCAGGATGGAAGATTGCTACAGCAGGAAGTTGGACAAATTTAGATAGAAATTTCTGTGTTTCTGTCTATGGCAGTGCTTCTATCTGAACTTCTTTTTCTTACCCACTTAAACTTTTAATTTTAATCCAGCTCCTATCACACAGCAGATTTAGATGTCTGTTAAAAAAGCAACAACAAAGCCTTGAAATTAGCTCAATTTCAGACCCTGCTGGATTTGAGACTGTCTTCTGCTCTCCAGCCTGTAAATTTATTGCAAAATAATGACAGGCACGTAGTCTTCCTCATCTGACCTTCTTCCCAAGGTTCTACCCATGCACAAATGTAATGAAAATTTAAAAAAAACCCCTTACATTCAAATTACAAAACCACCCACAACCAACCTCATTTTAAAAAGTCAGCCTTGAAATATCTCAAATAAATCCAACATGCTTTTGCTGATGTGCCTCAAATTCCACATTTCCTCAGTAATCTGGCTGCCGCATCTTGTTCTTATTTCTCTTGCCACGACAGGGAAGTGTTCTCCACTAAGCAAAAAGACAGAATAAGCAGAATAAATTTATTTATTTTAATAAAATTATCTGCTTAGCATTAAACAAAAAATTTCTACTACTCACTGTCTGCCACAGCTGTCAGAATTGACCACAGAAGCCAGCCTCTCAGCCTGTCCTCAGTCCTAGTGCTTCCCAGAAGATGTTGACTGTCCTGCAGTATGATGATGCTAAATTCAAACTTTTTAGATATTATTCACAGATCATATCATGCTAACAGTCACTCTGGCTTCAGTTTAATCTAAGTATTTGTCTAATATTTTTCTTTTAAAGTTCCCAGTGGATATGAGGCCTCCATCATGCTGTGCACAAAAGTAGAACCTGCTGAAATGGGCTTGTATTTCTACAAGAGCAATAAAAAGTAGACGTACAGATGGACTTGATACAGAGCTTTACAGAAAATCAGAAACTGGATATCAATATGCAGATGTTTTCACTCACCATTTTCAATCCAATCTGCAGATGCAGCCACATCTCTGGATTGGACGATGGAGTCAACATAGATAAAGTTCTCTTCAAGCAGGAAAAAGAAAAGGAAAAACAGGAATAATTTAGCTGCACTATATTCTAAAATAAATAGAATTTAAACTGATCATTCTTCAGGTATCATATTCTGAGTTCTAATATATTCATAATTAAGGAAACACAAAGGCCTGTTTCATCCATGAAACTTCAGGGTATGTAAAATCTGCATTTCAGTCTATTTAAAAAATTACCTGCAAAATGTTCATTTAAAGAGGAAACTGCAAATGATCATCATTAAATGTTTTCTGAGGAGAACAGAAACCTGGATTTCATAATAGATGTAATTGCACTTCATACTAATTAACTGAGAATTTTCATTGAAATTAATTAGCATCCTATTGGGCATATGAGGCTAGCTAAAGAATAGCTATATTAACAGATTTTGATGATAATGAACCAAGACGAATTTTAATGCGCTGCTCTGTCATCAGTGGTCTGTCCCAGCAGACAAGAGATTATCCTAGATTCAAAAAATCTGGAGTATGATATGGTTTTCTTTTGTCCTTTTTGCAAAAACTAAAAGGAAAGAAATAAGAATATTGTTCATATTTGATTCTAACCTGTAATTTAATTATTGAGTTCTTTCACTTCACATTTCATGCCAATGCTTCTTTTGGTGATAAGCAGTCAGTCCATCATGGTAGGACCAATAAGCTAAGTCAGGGAGCAGAATTCACACCAATAGTGAATGCAAACACCTTCAATTTTGACTTGATCTTCATCTATTCTCATCCCTTGATCTTCAGCACCCTTCTAGTTTCTCTAGAAATTTTCTCTAAAATTCTGTCATAAAGATGAATCTCATAAAAGTCATCATATGAAGCTATCAATTTGCCATTCTGAGTAGTGCAAATGTGGCCTTTTCACAAGATCCTAAGGCTTGTTTTGCATCTGTTATTCAGAAGACTAATTATTAGAGGAATACGTGTAGTTTCTAAATATGAAGCCACGACAGTAACTTTTTTCAACAACTGCTTTGTAAGTTTATAGTTCCAAGCTGGAGAGATGGATAGATAGATAGATAGATAGATAGATAGATAGATAGATAGATAGATAGATAGACAGATAGACAGATAGACAGACATAGTTTTGGTGTCTGAAATTGATTTAAAATTTGATTTAAAAATCCAATAGACCTCTTTGGTGGATATACATGAGTTCAAATACACATCTACATCACACATATATATCTACAAATAGTATGTGCATGCTGGTATATGCTATTTTATTCTGTCATATCAAAGGTTATGCTAAATTTTCTTAAATACTATTAAGTATTAAACTTCATTTGAATTCCACTTGGAATATAACACAATAAAATACGTTTTTGGGGAGCTTATTTTACTTAAACATTTGAGTTCATGGGAAAAAAATTAATAGTTCTAAAAATTGACTAAAATATTCTCAAAGTCAGCTCTTATTTTTAGCCATGCTGTGTTTGTTCACATTGAGCAACACAGTTCCCTCCAGCCAGTCAAAACAAAATGAATAACAGCAGCAGAATCCAGCCCTGAATAATCTGATCTGATTAATTTTATTTTTGAGGATTTTGTATTACTAGTTCTATTTTTAAAGCTAAGGAAGTGCACAACTTGGTACTTGAAATAATAACTATTTTCTGAGGAAAAGGAGACCTACACTGCAATTAATTTTATCCCTAGAAATCCTGCAGAGTCTCTAGGTCCATATAAAAGGAAAATGGAGTATCAGAAATATGGATAATTTTTTATGTCGATATCATTTACAGAAATTACTATTAACCAAGCTAAAGATTTCTGGTAAATTTTATATTTGTAAATATTTCCAGTCAAAACACAGAATCAAATAAAAGTTGTTGTCAAGTTAGAAAGAGAAACTGGAAATAGGACTTTGGAGTGAAGCAATTTATGTCTCTGTAGACTGCCTAACCTTTATCGCTAGAAAGTGTCTTGCACCGTTTTGCTTCCATGTGTGAAGATCTCTACCTCATTTGAAGATCTCTGCCTTCTTTGATCCTACAGACAACCTACACTACTAATTCTTCCACCAGGACTCTTTGTGACAAGCTCTGTTGAATCTTCAGGTGTCTGCTGAATCTATGTTCTTACTGCTTATAGTGCTGATCTCCTTGTTTAGCTACAAGGAGAACCTAAAAACACAGAGACTACTTCCAAATCTTGCTGACAATTAAAATTGCTTTCCTCCCACTGATGGAAAGCAATGGCATTATCAGCTTGCATCTCACTCACAAAGCTAGATGCATTGATGTCTCCATATAAAATATACAAAAATAATCTAATGCAAGGAGAAGGATACAGGAAGAAAAGCTGCATTTGTATTCAGTTAAGTGTTTTCATGAAGCTTTTAGAAATACTGAATGGAATGTTGCAAAGACTTTTTTATTCTTAATGGAGACAGTCTTGGCTAGCTGAACATAGTATAGCTCTGTTTGTATATCTTTTAGATGCAATCTTTGTTGTCAACACTAGAACATCAACTGCTCTTTTACTGGCTAAATATGTGCAACGAATACTCTTGCCTTGTGACAGAGCAAAACTGAGAACCACGTCACTATGTGCAGAGATTGTCAATCTTCAGTGTTCTGGTTAGAAAAGTAGTTTGTGCCCAGTTCATGGTCCTGGTTGAGGAGATCATAAAGGAGAAAAACTCCCCGTGATAGTAATTGGCATTTTGGGGAAAAATCTGGGGGAAAAAGCAGTCAATTTGAGGTTTTCTGTATTGTTGTAATAATATTAGGTATTCTCTGGTATGAAAGAGCAAGTTGTCATAAATGAAATGTCAGTTTGGCTTTCGCATCGTTGTTAAAGTTGTTAATTAAGCTGAGGTTGTTAAAGTTGTTAATTAAGTTGAGGAGGTTAAAGTTGTTAATACGAATAAGTTGTTAAGTAGCCCACAGAGTTAGAGAGTCTGTATGCCCCTTGTTGTTTTTCACTTGTTGTTATAGTTGATGTAATGAATTCAAGTTATATTATAAAACTTCGGAATTGTACTTTAAATTAATGTTGTTTTCCAGAGAGAAAAGACCCATATAAACTGCCCAGAGACTATATTTAGCAGTCAGTTGGAGACCTGTCACCTAGCTCCATGGTAACCATGAATCTTAATTAGGAAATCTTCCCGCCAAAAAGGCAGAAGACATCCCCCGGAGACTGCACCCTAGATCCAAGCAAGCCATTGGATAAAGGACTTTACCAGTGACCTGGACCTTGAAGTGACTCAACCAATCACCTCCTGCCTTGCAGGCTGGACAGTGGGCGGTGATGGAAGGGGCCAGAGGGGTGTAAAACCTCCTGTCACCAGCCAGGAGCCGCTTCTTCACCTGGGATTAGCCTTGGTAAAGCCCAGTGCTGTGGGTGTCAGACCTGCCTTTTAAAATACCTTCCTTGGGACTGGTCCAAGGAAAACCCAGCGCTGCGGACCTTTGCACTGGGTCTATAGCCTAATTGGCTATAAGAGTCTTTGATCGCTGTGAACCCGGTTAAGTTGATTCTAATTGAGGAATTTGGTTTGTTGTATACTTATTTTTTTTAATTAATAAATTTTTTTTTTTACTTTTAAACCAAGAGTTGCCTTATTCCTGACAAAGTTCAAACTTAATCATGTAAGTTCTTCACTAGAGTAAGTTTTCAGAAGCAGACCTTCCATGTACATAGCATACATGACACAGAAATTAAGAGATGCTTAAAAAGTCTATGGATGGTAAGTAAGCTACAAAGGAGCAAGGTATCTATGCAATCACTGTCAAAGACAGTTTAATTGGTAGTGAACTTTTCTGGGTTTTGACTTAAACTTGGCTCCTCGGGGCTCTGATCTATTAACCTCACCAGCCATGGAAACAAAAATGATACTAGTCTTAGCCCAAAACCTCATTTGCTCACAGCAGAGATGAGCTGCACAGAAGGTTCATGAGACCGATCCAATGATGAATGTGGCTACAGCTCTGCCTCAGTTTTGTTTGGACCCTACATTTCCTTGCAGTCTGGGGTGCAGAAAGGCGGGTAAACGTTGTGGCACTTGCAGCATGATTGTGCTGTGGATCTTCAAGTGGATGTGTCAATGGAGCCTCCTCTTCAAAGTCATAAGTGCATCCTTCATCAGGATAAGCACAAGCACTTCTCAGAGGCCTCATTTGCTTAGCCTTAAACATGGCAGAGTGGTTGCTGTCCATACTACCCTAAGTCAGAGCCCAAAGATGCCCACAGATACAGCTCTAAACCTAGCATGAACCAGAGTGTTTATACTTGTATTTAACTGTGCTTTAAGAAATGTTTCCAATTTCTACTCATAATCATGATCTGCAACTGGAAAACTAGTAAAATATTTTCAGGGACAAGAAAAACTTTTTCAATACTTTTTTCTAAACATTTCTTGCAAACAAGCTGTTAAAATACACTTGATAATATGAAAAAAGCATAATTTAAAATTCCAAACATAGCTTTGCAATTAATATTAATAGAACTTCTGCCAAACTGTAATGGATATTTTAAAGCTGATTCCACATAAAAGTTACAGTTTTCTTGCTTGAAAATATCAGAGGGGATTGGGGTAAAAAACCACAGAAATACTATAAGATACACAAAAAAATGGATGTGGTGATAAATCTGTTCAGAAATACTGTCAAATGGTATAAAAAGTGTTCAACAATGTTATCTGCACAGAATGATTAGGCCCTTTAAGATTATATTGGAAAATTTAGATTGCACTCCATTATTTTGTGTAACGTACTCTAACAGGATTCTGATCTTATTACTCTACTAATCTTGTCACCTTGCATTCTCATTTCTGGATTTATGATCTATTTATTGAAGCATATTCAAATCCATTTATTTTGATATACTGTCTTCATGCAGAAGGAATACTTCTTGTATCATTTGGGAGCATGAAATGGTCATTTCATCTTTGCATGTTCTGTAAATCAAAATACTCTGATTGACTCTACAAAGTTTAAACTAGATACATTTCTCAGATATTTTAAGTTTTCTTGATGCTTAACCTCTTCCATCCCACGATTAATTTTAAGAATAGGACCTCACTTTGCCGTTCCAATAGATGAAGGAGACGGGTTCTTGCCAGGTGGCATTATTGTCTCCATGGTCCTTATTTCAATTTTGGTAAATTGAGGGTGGGTACAGGTCACAGTTGCTTTTGCTGAGCTCTTCTAATGAGACTGGAGAAGAGATGATGTTTTATGGTATAAAATATATGCCAGGTGGAAGAATAATTCTGATTATACTGTTGCTGGAAAGTCTTCTGAAAGGCTATTTCCAAGGAGCCAAGAACTACAAACTGCCCGCTGGGGAGCCACTATCCCCACAGCTTTCACAAGAAAACTGATTCAACTACATCTAAATTCAATAATTGTTAACATGTCCTTTAGCACACCTGTAGATTTTATTATAAGATGCAAAAATAATACTCAGGAGACTTCAGAACAATTTTATGTTGTTTTATTTTAGTAAAAAATTTTATTTAATTTTAGTGGACAACATTTTTACTATTAATACCAATGGTAAATCCATTGGACCAGCCGACCAGACTTCAAAAGTGTAGAGTTAACTTCTCTCCTATATTTGTTCAATACATGTTCTATGAATAAATAGTGTGAAAATATAAGATTATTCTTGGAAACTAGATATAACTATTTGCACTTGAGCTAGATTTCCTTAAGGTACAGGACATTACAACTTTGCAAGTGACTAACCACAGAAAGCAGTGTGAAATTGTGTGTGGAAGGATTCTATAATTAGTGGTCCATAAAAACAATCACTGAGCTAGCTTTCCAAATTATGATTTACCATGCTTCCAAGTCAAAATTTGCTTCCTAACTGGATAACGCAAAAGATAGTAGAGTAGTAGGCATACACATTGTAAAATAAGACATTTCTGTAAAAATCCCAAGGATTGTGGGATTCTACTGACATGAAATAGCCCTAATGTCATACTTTTTTCTCCCAAATTGGAAGTTTTCCAGTTAAGTCTTGACTAAGTTCATCAAAGCTCAGAGGGAATGTTAGACTTTTCCGGACAAACTTGGTCCTTCTGTCTCAGAGTTTTGATAAATTGTAAAACTCTTCTTCTAAATAATCTTTTATTAATGGCTGAGGTTGTTTTTATAGGAATTATTTGAATCCTTCTCCTTCAGCAAGCTTTCCACTGGCACGGATGAACACCCGTGATTGAGTAGGATGTCTGGTTAGGACAAGATTAAAAAAAATTGGATTTAAAATCAGTTCAGAACCTGAAAGTCATAGAGGAAAAAAGAGACAACCATGTGTGAGGTACATGTTGTTATCTCAAATGGATGAAACAGCTTTTCCTTGATTTTTCATTTAATTTATGACTTAGATCTTGGGAAGTGGTGTTAATGTAAAAAGCAGTGTAGTAAGATATTTGTATTTTTCATTGCAATAATCTAATTTGGCGGTATATTTTAATTTTTGGTTTTGAAAAAAAATTTTTTTCTCATGTGTACTTTTAATAAAGAAACTGTTCCTGAGTGTGTCACTTCAAGTTTTTCATTGACATTGCAAAAAAAAGAAAAAATTCTTAAAACTCAGTATTCAGTGTCAGTCAGTTGCTCTCTGAACCCTTGTTAGAATCAGAAAGCACTTTAGAATGTTTAGCATGTTAGCCCTTATTACCTGCAAGTGCCATTAAACATTAATAATATTGTGGTACACTGCATATGTAAATAAATAACATTATCTTGGAACACTGAATTTTTTTCAAGTATCAAAACACTTATTTTAAAGATACTAAGACAATATTTGAAACTTATTCTGATGCCTGACTGAATCCCTGCTGTATTGGGTTTGTATGGCCAAGTTTTGGCAGCAGGGGCTGCAGAGGTGACTTCAGTGAGATGCTGACAGAAGCTTCCTCCATGTCTGGCAGAGCTAGTGCCAGCCGGCTCCAGGAAGGACATGCTGCTGGACAAGGCTGAGCTCATCAGAAATGGTGGTGATGTCTCTGTGATGACACATCTAAGGAAAAAAATTTATGGTGCAGGTGTAATTGCAGCCAGAGAAGAGTGAAATGAGAGTATGTGAGAGCAACAGCCCTGCAGACACCACGGTGTCAGAGACTAAAATGATTTGTGGCTTAAACTTTGTTATGAAGAAGTTTTTCTTACTGTAGCAAAACTGTATAAAGAATCTATGACCACCGAAGTACACCCCTCCCTGGAGATGTGTGACTGGAACTTTGGACTGAGAGTTAAGCTGCTGAGATTAGATAAAGGGAGACCTATTGCTCATCATCTCAGGTCTGGGGAGAAGTAAACAAGGCTGGAGGAAAAGAAAGCCAAACCCAGCATCTGTGCTGAGAATCTTCCCTGGCTGGGTTTGGAGTGGGGGAGGCCACAGCCCACAGAGCCATTTGCTGGGAGCAGCAAATGTTTGCACAGATTTCCCCCCCAGCCGAGGTGGGGGGAGCAGGTTTTGGTGTGTC
>VZRJ01011858.1:2492-16833 GCA_013397565.1 Ptilonorhynchus violaceus
AAATCTCGCAAGGTATTTTGTGTGGGGTTAATTTCCCCTGCTGGTTCACATTCAAACCAGCACAATCTTCAAAAACATTGCTGAGCTGGAAAAGATAGGCAAAGTATTGGCTGATAATAGTGGTATCTTCCTTTGCAAAGTTTATGATGACAACTCTGAAAGTAATTTAGGACTTCCCCTACTTTGCTTTTGCAATAGAAATAAAATGTCACATGGTGGATCTGTGGCCGATTTTCTTGTAATGTAGCCTGGCTATTGAGTTTTCTTACTAAGTCTGCAAGGTGTTTTCCTTGGTTTTATGAATCTAGATCTAGAAGAAATTAATTATGTCACTGTCTTGTGTCCTGTCGAATGTTCATGCAATGCCCATGCAAACTTCCTTCTGAAGCAGTGTTAGTATACGTAAACATACACCCACAAAGCCAAAAAGCCATATATGCCTCTCTACATCTCTCTGGATGATGTTTCTTTTATAACATTTTTCTTCAGTGACCTTCTGCTGCCACCTGCCTCTGAAGGATTTTCATAAATCTGCAATTGAAAATGAAGCTCAGAATTCCCTGCAGTGTGTGCAGAGCTGACACTGGAGATTTACTAGCCAATCTTTTAAGCAACACAAAAATAAATGTTGCACCTGTAAAGAACAGAATTTCTACCTGTATCAGAGATGAAATATGATATGACAGAATGACAACACAACATGGGTGTGAGTTTTGGACGGCTATTTTTCTGTGAATTTGTGTAAGCTGTGAAGTGTTCAAAAGCTGAAGTTAATGTTTCCACTGTAATTAAGACTGCAATATATATGACAGACTGATTGATCAAGACTTTCATGTGTGAAGCAGGTGTGAAGTACTTTTAGTCTAATTTTTCCTTTTATACAGAGAGAAACAATTGTGCAGAAGTGGTGAAGGAGTAAAACTTGTGAGTTAGCACAGGGCAGTGTGCCATCTATCTGCCTCAGGTGTTCAAGTCCCCTGCACTATGGTAGCCAAGGTAGTCTTTGTCACTCACTACTTCACTCCTGCCACGCTTACTCAGGGCTTGAATGGGCAAAGATGTGATACATACATGATTCATTATGGGTATAATTGCAGTTACAGGCATGTTTGTTCAGCTATAAGACTGTTCTACAAAGAGTTAGTGCATTTGAATTCCTCTCTGATAGGCAGCTGGGTAGGGACAATAGAGATCATGCAAAAAGGTTTTTGTAGTTACATCAAAAAATGCCCCAGTACAGGAACACAGAAAGTCAAGACTTCTCAAGTGGTGAGATAATAAGTGTGGGAAACAGATGTGCACAACATACACACAGACATGCAGCTCTTGGAGGATAAATTGTTGACCTATCTATGGGTTAAAAAGCCTGAGAGGTGCTGCCAAAGCTTCTTCAAGGTCAAATGGCTACACTGGATAGAAATGCAAGATAAGACTTGAGAAAACTCAGCTCTTACAATCTTGGTTAGAATGGCAGAATCACTAGGTTAGACAAAATATTGAAGTGCGTAGATCTATCTTTCACCAAGCCCTGAACACATTTACCCTTTAAACTGAAGTGTCTGCTGTCATCTTTACCCATTGCCTACTTGTGTTGGCTCCTTCTATGTGAGATTGATTATTTCTCCTTTTCTCTCACTTCATGCTGTTCAGGTGGTTGCTCACAGCTCTTGTTCCTTTCATACATTTGCCTCCTCTTTCTTTGTTTTACCTTGTTTCTCTGCATCTGACAATTGAGGATGACCCTTACCTTACTGGCCTGCAAAGCCATGTCTTGCTCAGGCATCTCTGTTCCGCATCCAGTATTGATGTCTTCAATGAATAAAAAATCCTCTTTTGCAGATATTTTGGTGTGAAAGGAAAATCATATAGTCACATGTGGTGCAAGGTCAACTGGTTAAAGGAAACACTGGCAGATGTTGTACCTGGCCTACTTTTTAGCAGCTGCTACTTCAGATAGAACAGGCAGGTGCTTTCATATGAGTGCGACAGATGATTGAATAAGTCTAACCTTAATAAGATGATTGAATTGTCTATGATTGAAAAAGTCAACCTAGGCCACCAGGTTCATATATTTGCCAGCACTTGGTCTGTTAGCAGTATTTTTCTGGATTAAAAGAAATCCATGCAATGATCTTTGCAGAACAACATGTAACTACTTTTCCTCCCACTTTGGAAGAGGGTAAATTCCTGCAATAAATTTTCTCAGTGTGCTGTTCTTCCACTGATACCTTGGCAGACATCCATGTCGCACTTGGTCTAGATTCTTTATTGAAAGAATTATTTTGAAAGATTATTTATCGCACTTGGTTGATTCTTTATTGAAAAAGGGGAAGATAGGAACACAGCAACTTACTTCCCTTTCTCCCCCTTCCTGTTTATGTGTTGCTTTGCTTTTTTAAGCTGTATGATATGGGGGTGAGGGGGCAGGCAGAAAGGAAGAATGTGAATTTTAGCCTAGATTTTTGCTGGAGACCCTCAGCCTTTGACTCTGTCAGCTTCGACTTTCTCAGCTCTTCCATGACAAAACCACTGTACAACTCCTGTACATAAGTACCTCCTCATATTTTCACTTAGGAAGGCTTTACCAAATATTTTGTTACGGGTTTGGTTGAGATGTTTTCCCTGGAGATTTTATGTTGTATTACTGGGGTTTCAAACTACTCTGTTTAGAGGCTTTGGGATATTTTTGTGTGTGAGGGGCTTTTTGCATCCCAAGAAAAAACACACACATTTAAAGCTTGTTCAGAAAAGTATACTTTTGTCAATTTTATGCCCAACAAAGCAGTGACTCCTTGGAGTAGTTGAGAATAGGATGAAAATAGTGTCTTTTTACCTTTGTAGAAAATCCCTGTAAATATAAATACAAAATGGTAGTTTCAGGAGGTTTATATATGAGCTTTGATAGCTTAATATAAAGAAAAGTATCTCTTTCCTACCTAAAAGCTGTGGAGGACAGAGGTTTAAAAATACAAAATAGGTTCTTCTCAATTTAAAATCTATACTGCCTAAAATATAATATCCAGATACCCCTTTTACTTGCATTCCCATTGACATTCTACAGGGTTTTTTTGTCCTCTCTGCCAATAAAAGCCTGACTGTCAGTCCAAACCATGAAATACTGAGGAAAGGAAGGGATTTCTTATAAAACCAACATGGGAGGGCTCTTTGTCTCCTGTGAGCATCCATTTGTATCAGTCATGCAGAGTGCTATTGAAATTTGTTTTGGGATGAAAGCAAAGGTCCTGTCAAGGGAGTATCTGAAAGATTTGTTTTCATGGATGACCTATTCCCACCAGACACTTTCCATTTAGCTGTAATGATATGAACATTGATAGCTCGTTGCCAGAAACCCACAAACCTCTGTCATTTGACCTTCATTAATAGCATTAAATGTTTCCAAGACTGATACAGCCCCTTCTGGGCCATGTCACCGATTTTCTACATAGATAGCAGTATGAGCCAGCAGCAGCTGCCACTAAGTCTGATTATTTTCACCCCATTTTCTCCTTTTCCATCTGAGGTGGACTGCCTAGGATCTTCTCATAACCACAGGAGTATCTTTCCTTAGATAAGAGAAATTAATGTGGGGAGCCTGGTTCCCTGTACTGCTCCTTGAGCTTTCTATTAGTGGGTTTAATGTAAACTTTACTTTACACTTTCAGTCTTATTTTATCTTTGCAATACACTACAATCTAGATAGCAGCAGTGTTAGGGTAAATTAATTTCCCAAGTATTTTCTGATTTTGAACTTGCACAAAGTGTATTTGGTGAGAGAATACAAGTGTATCAAGGCATAATACCTATGTCTGTAGAGCAGGATGGGTGGTTGCCATAGCAGCAATTAATCCACTAAATAGAGAGTAACATAAAATTATTCAAAAACAAAGGTCAGGTAATGACACTTCATAAAAAGAGAGACTTCTCTGTGACTTCTTGTTTTGCTTTTGTGAATTCAGTTGCAATGCACATTGAGAAAATGCCTGTTTGTCACCACAAATGTGTTAGGACTCAAGAGCCCTTGAATACAGTGAAGAACCAACTTACAACACTCTTGGCAACTCCAGTATCAGCTGTAGAAAAGTGTAGATAAAGTGATGATGGTTGGTTTATGTTATTTATGGATTCCTTCCTCTCCAGCTGATGAAAAAAACATTCCCAAGATGTTATGTGAGTGCTGCCCTTCGCTAGAAGTTGGATGAGCTCACACTGAAATGTTTGTCTGCCCTGAATTTTGGGAGCTCCTGCTTGCCTTTTGGAAATGTCAGGGGTATTTTTGGTAGGTATACATGTACATATGTGTGTGTGTGTATGTAGACAAAATTTTAAGGAGATTGTGGAGAAATTAAGTTGAATCATATGGAAATCAAAATGTCTCCAATTAAATAACACCCCCTATCTCTTTATGTAAGTCTAGGGATGTGAGTACTGAGGAGCTGTTGATTATCTTCAATCTCACTGTAGGTTGGAGTGTGGGGCTTAATTCTGGAATCGTGTGCTTGTGAATGAGCAGGAGGTTGTCCAGAAAAAAAAGGCTTCAGTTCTTGAGGATTTGGCTGTGATGTGACAGCCACCACATCATAACATTAGGGTCTGGTGCCCAAAGTTTAAAGTAGCGGTAAATAACTGGGATTCCAGGAGCCTCAGCAGTGATGTGTTATTGGTTATAGAATTAGGTAACCCCCTTTATAGTAAAAAAAATATAGTCAATACATTAAGATTGTGGACAGGAAGATAAATGAATGTCTTGGTCAGCCTTTTAATTTAGTATTTTGATGGGAAATAGAAACTTAATAGGAAGGGCTTCTCACTGTAATAATCAAAACTATAGCAGTAATTGAGGGAAGCTGAAGCTTAATAAATTCTGATTAAAACAGTACATACACTTTGGGCAATGATTAAATCAATCACAGGAACAATTTGTAAATTCCTCCATCAGATGCTCCATCATCGTAAGTTTTGCATAGAGACTGTAGACTCCTCTAGAACACATACTTTATGTTAAGCCCTTGCTAAAGAAATCAAGATGATAGGCCTCAAAGTCTCGGTATGCTATCTACAGAGGCAGGGCTAGACCCTTCTCAGCCCACGTCCCCAGGGTCTGCTTGTTCATACTATTCTACAAACCAAAAGCAGCCAGCACTGCACAGATGAACACATCCATCATCATGCCTGGAAAATCCTACTGTGGAGACGTCTCTTGATCTACTTCAGCTTCCTTGCCAACTTAACCTCAGCTCAAGGTGAAAGGAAACACATCCATTATAGTGATATTTTTCTTTTTGTTTGGGCTAAAAACATCTGCATATTGTTGATTCTGCAGTTACTGACTTGGGTCACAATGACTCAAGATCTGATGACAAACAGCAGTGATTTTAGGCCTGATTGACCTGGTCTGGTATGAAACCACTGACGTAGTGCGCAAGCTGTGTGTCCTATTATATCTTTTTAATTGCCCTCACAACCATCAGTGCCACATGCTGCTTGCTTTTAGTAATTGTCACTCGTTTTTGTATCATGACACGTCTGTGGTGAACATTTCCATGTGCATACATAATAACACTACAGTAAAATGAAGACTTATCCCCTATGTAATACATTTTCACCAAGAAGTATTCTTAAATACAATCCTATTTAGTAGCCTGATCCAAAAATTCAACTGAGAGCAGAGTGTGGTATTTGAGAGCACCCCTACTTCAGTTATTCCTTTGTCCCTATAAACTTGTCCCTATAAACTTGTCAGCCCACATTTATCTCTGAGTAGTCTGGTAATGTGGTGAACTTTTTGGTGTGATAAAATTACCTGGGCTTCCAAGTTATTGATAGCAGTCTTCCCAGCCACAGAATGATTTCTCTCATAGTGCAAGGTTTGAGAAAAATGGTGCCTTCCTCCAGCATCTGCGGTGATAGCTGAAACGTGAGATTACTGTATGAAACATCAGCCTGTACTTTTTACCCAGTGATCAGTTCTGGTGTTGAAGTTATATTTTTTTTACTCTCTCATTTATGTGAACCAGCTCCTGTCTCCATTTATTAATTTTTACTATATCTAACAAAAATAGCCTGGGGAACATAATCTCTTCCTTGGTCTACTCAGCATTCCTTCCCTTTTCCCCCTTTAAAAAAGTGTGGAGGGGCTGCAACAACTTGAATTAGACAGGTTTGGGATTAGTATCCTCTGCCTATGGTGAGGAGATTTCTTTGGTAAGAGCTCTCATTGCTGTGTCCCATACGCTGTGCTTCAAGCATCTTCCTTACCCTTGCCAACTCAAGCCACTCTCTCAAAACTGTTTATTATAGTTATTAATGAAAGAAGTGACATTGAGATACTGGCACAGTGAACACAAGACATCCCTTTGGGGGATGATTTTACTGGCATTATTTAGCCTATGGGGATCAAATCTTGTTTGATCTTGAAACCCACAAGCCGTCTCCCTGTCATTGCCATGTCTACTGTATATGAACTATAATTTACCTCTTTACCTGGACCTGGTCAGTACTTGCCTCCTTATCCTGCCATTTTGCTGATTACCCTTCCCTTTGTTACAGATAGGTGACAGAAACAAGATTGTAAAAAATTTGTTTCAGCTCTGTGATCAGAGTTCCTGGAAGGTATTAGGTGTTCATCAGTTGACTACAGTTATTGTTCTGGTAATTGAAGAGCCACCCTTAATCCTGACAGTGAATAATTCTGATTTTCTTTTTTTAGTGTGCTATTTGTTTGCCCCTGTCCCTTCCCCATCTCTTGGAAAGGAAAAAAAATCTTCACTAGATGCCTGAAGAGCAGGAGGAATCAACAGCAGTTTCCTGAAACTCCTGAAGAACTTGTAAGCAACTCCCTTCTTTACAGCAAGTTTTCTGCCATGACCCTGGGGGTGAGGGGATGGATTGAAACCTTCCAGGAAGGTCTTGCAAACTGATGCAAAAAAACACCTCATTTTTTTCTAATGTATAGGTAGGTCATGCAAGCATGAGATTTCCTGACCGTGAAGAAAGTTACCTGTCCACAAAAGCAGTATTCTGATATTTGAAGTTGAAGAATAGTCAGGGATTTAAAGCTTTATCACCAAGATAATTTGCTCTGTGCTGTTAAGTTTGAAAGACACTTAACATAACTCAAGCTTATAAAGTAGTCTTCAGCTGGTGATGTTTTAGGCAGTCACATAATTTCATTGCAGATGCAGCTTGTACATTGTCTTAGGCAAATTGCATGTGTGTTGAGTGTTGGCACTTGTGACACTATCTCATGTCCCATGTAGCTGCATCAACGATGTAAAACAACCACACTTAGAGGAGAAACCAAAAAACCAAAAAAAACTCATGTGGGGATGAAGCAATCCCAAGTATACCTGCAGGTTGTGTGGAGAAGTGATTGAAGCAGCCCTGTGGAGAAAGACTTGGGGTGGCGATTGATAAAAAACTTGAGCCGGCTGCGTGTGCTCACAGCCCAGAAAGCCTGGCCTGCATCCAAAGCCATGTGGTCAGCAGGGCAAGGGAGGGAATTCTGCCTCTTCACTCTGCTCTTGCGAGACCCCACCTGAAACACTGTGTACAGTTCAGGTGGCCCCAACATAAGAAGGACATGGAACTGTTGGAGCAAGTCCAGAGGAGGCCATGAAGTTGTTAAGAGGACTGGAGCACCTCCCCTATCAAGACAGGCTGAGAGAGTTGGGACTGCCTTGAGAAGAGAAGGTTGTGTGGAGACCTCCTAGCAGCCTTCCGGTATCTGAAGGGAGCCTACAAGAAAGTTGGAGAGGAACTCTTCATCAGGAATTGCAGTGATAGGACAAGGATTAATGGGTACAAACTGAAAGAGATTAGATTAGATATTAGGAAGAGCTTCTTTACTGTGCAGGTGGCGAGGCACTAGAACAGGTGGCCCAGAGAAGTTGTGGATGCCTCATACCTGGAAGTGTTCAAGGCCAGGTTGGATGGGGTATTGAGTAACCTGGTCTGGTGAAAGGTGTCCCTGCCCACAGCAGTGGGGTTGGAACTAGATGGTCTTTAAGGTCCCTTCCAACCCAAACCATTCTATGATTATATTTTATGATTCTAAGGTGGAGTTTGATAGTCCTAACTTTTCCCAGTAGTAATGCTGAAAATTCAAGAGAAATAAAATTTCAAATTTGGGATTGTTGTTTTTGTTTCTTCTACTGCTAAGAAAAATTATTTTGGTCATAACTTGATATAGTTCAGATAAACAGAATTAACAGGAATTCTTTCCTATTAAGAAACACAGCCAATATTTCAAGATTTGTAGTTGTGAAGTTGTTTTGTAGCTGGAAATACAATGAGTTTTTCTGGGTGGCGTTTTGTGATTTCAGTTGCATTTGGTAAATCTGAGTTTAACCGCTGCCTTGGACCTTGGACAAATCTGAACCCATGATAAAGATCTATGATCCATGATGGTTTGAGTAATTCTTTTGACTACAATCCAAGACTTCAGTTTTGTATTTTGGATTTTTTTAAATCTTGGTTTTCCTGTGATACTCAATGAAAGTTACATCTCTGGATTTCTGTGGCTTCAGCAGGAAAACGGGAAGAACTCTCTATTTTGTAAAGACATCATAAGGTTTAGGACCATTGGATCTGGGGACAATTAGGGCCATTGGGGACTTCAGAAGGTCTTCAGTCCAGCCCTCTGGAGCACTGCAGCAAAGCCAGAGTTTTTTGGCTGCAAGCGGAGCTCCAGTCCTTCCTGATTGTTCTCCTTCTGCGTGCATTTGTCTGCATACACTAGGATGGGAGCCTTCCACCTGTGATACCTTTCCTGAGGTGTCTTGCTCCTCTTGCCTTGTACCCTATGTTTTCCAAGCAAATTGCTCTGTGATTTTTCATGCGTTTCACAGCCAGACTTTCTCACATGCCAGTTACTTCCCTTAGCCTAGAACAGTTTTGTAGGGAGGTTCAGTTTCATTGTCTGCATGTCAGCATTGTTGTGTTGGCTTGAGTTCAGGAGAAAATATGCTTAACTAGTGGAACTTTTATTCTCTGTCAGTTACTAGTGTCTCTGGAGCCTCCTCTGCCCAGCCCTGGGCAGCTTGCTGTTTCCTAAGCTGAGCAGTGCAGCCCAGCCATTCATGCTTATTCCTATGATAAGGCCAACCATGACACAAACTGAGTCAAGTTTTGTAACAATGCTCTTCAGCAGGCCAAGAAAAGGGATGAAGTTGGTATGTCCATACACTACTTTAGAAGAGAGCAGTTTATCAGTGTCACTGAGTCTTGAGAAAAAATAAACAAGACTGCAGTAGAAGAGGTGAGTAACAGTGAAGTGACAGAATGAATCACAAACATAGCTCTCTGCATAAGTGAATCTCTTTTAAATGAAAGGGACTGTGCTCCGGGGATCGCTTTGTGCCAGAGGAGCAGCTGATACCATCCTGGCTGTCAGACACTGATGCAGCACCAGGCACACCTGGCCCCCAGCTCACCCGATCTGGGGGCTGCATCACTGGTACTTGGCAATTTCATGCACCACACAGCTATGTTAAATTGCTGTCCCTGTCTCGAAAAACCAGCTGTGTCAATTTTAGCTCCTTTCAGAATACAAGCTAAAAATATCCTAAAACCTAGCATCTGAAGGGATGTTGTGCTTAGGGGAAAAGAGTGTTTTCAGATTTCTAAAAGGAAAATTGAAAATAGAGAAATGCACATAAAAATAAAAGTGTCTTTTAGTGGGTTTAATTTGCTTTTGTGGTTTGCTGGGGTGGTTTGTGTTTGGTTTTGGCTTATTTCGGGGGTTTTTTGATTTTTTTAGTAAAGCTACTAAAAAGTACAGCTAACGAAGCTGATTTACAATATTTATTTTTAACCCAAAATGTAATCTTTCCACTTTTGGTTTTATGACTGTCACAAAGGACAGAAAGAAACCCTGTTTTGATTGCTTTATCTCAGTATGACTAAGTAGAAGTTGGCAGAGAAACTAGTAACACTGTGTATGGTATGCTGGTATGCATAACAGCAAACACTCTTTGTCCAGATAAGGGGCTACCTAGGAAAAGAGCTGTTGTGAATTGTATTTTCTTTTCAAAGTTATTTCTCTGTTTCAGATGGAAAGACAAATATATTTTAGTGCAATTTTAACAAACTAGTATTGAAAATTGTTATTTCTGATCAATGTTCTCTTTTTTACTTTATCTTTTATACTATCAAATTATGTGTAGTTGGCAACATTTAGGATTCAGTCCAAGCAGTGAGTTTGAAAATGAAAACGAAAACCCCTTCATTTTGTTGGCTCATAATTTCATTATTATTGGAATGGTATCTTCGTACATCGACATGATGGCAATGCACAGAGAACAGTTTGGAGTCAAAGGCCGAATGTTGTAGAATCACGACAGATGGAATTTATGTCCCACAGAGAAAATGAGCATTCTCACTGCTCTCATCCACACAAAAAATGCGCTCCCTTGAGTAGAATGAAGGTGTTTCCATAGGTCTGGTTCAGATCACTCAGTGATAGAAGAAACAAAAGCAAACAGAAGACATTATACTATTTCCACACACTGCTCTGTACCTGTGATTTGCTCACCATGGAGATTGCAAATCTCTAATTAATTTGTTCGTGTTCCCAATTATACGAAAAAGACAATAGAAATCTCTCCTGCTAAAGAGAAATACCGTTACAACTACAATGCAGTTATCCTGCAAGAAATTAATACAAAAGGTATTAATTTGGCGTGCTTCTGGATTCCTGGCAGTGATAAGTTAGTGTATTCCTGTAGTACCGTGACAATCACTCTGAATTGAACCTGGCTGGTTTCCTTTTATTATGTATTGGAAAAATACTGAATTAAATGAAGACCATACCCTCTTAGCATTTCAAGATATTTCTCTTTAATTTGCCTGTGACTGAATTAATGCTGTCAGTTGAGGTTTTCATTCATCTTTTTTCTTCTTCCACTTCTTTTTGTATCGTGTTGCACCCTGTTCTGTAAAAGAGCCATATAATTTATTGAAAAGTGAAATTTTATACGTTGTGGATGACCACAGTACACATGGAGTTACTCATGCTGTAGATGTCAGTTAGAAGTTAGTGCTCACAGCGTTTAGTTAGTAATTCAGAGACTGCAGCTATTTTGAGAGCTGTACATTCCTTTTAAAATCCCTAGCATCCAAACTACCTGCTCTTTATTATTTTCAAGCAAATAAACACAAGCTAAAGCATGGTTTTTCTGATGCATGCTCTGTGATGGCAAAGGGTGTCTGATGCTTGTTCCAGTGACTTCAGAGAGGTTTGTCACATATTGATAATTCAATCACGCTGTGATGATTTATTCCTAGAAAGAAGCTTTGTGGATAGCTGTTGGGGAGCGAGTTTTGCCTTCTTACAGTATATTTTAGTTTATTAGGGAGGTGATTTTTCTTCTTGGTTCCTGCTAGTAGGTAACAAGATAACTGGTCTGCTATTCAGTTACTTTGCATTTCAGAATACCTGTCATATGTCTCTTCAAACACCTTTTCTGTTTTTCTGGATAGCACAAATGTGGCCTTTCGTTCTATCAACAAATGAAACTAAGTGTCTGGAGCTCTGTTTTACAGCTATTTCTCATACTTTTCCTCTAGCCCTGCATTTTCTATTTTCTCGAGGTGTATCAAACTTCCATATTTTGCAGCCTGTATAACTGAGAAAAGTCACTCTTTCATACATTATGAATAAGAGGGTGACAACAAACCTCAGAAAGCTCCTACTTGTCCTTTCACTCTCTTGTGTGTAATATGAGAAATCAGCAGTTTGATTGTTATGGATCAGAAAAGATCACCAGGCAGAAAGAAACTTCTAGAAGTTTGTGCAGTATTTCTAGTAAAACATGTGAAGGACAAGCTGCAGAGCTCAGCTTTGACCCCGCAGAGAGTAAAGTGGAATCATGTCTGTGGGGTCAAAGCTGAAGTCTGCAGCTTGTCTTTCATATGTTTTACTAGAAATACTGCACAAACTTCTATAACAATTAACAATTAGATGTTAAAAGTTTAGCCTATATTTCACAGTAGATTTTTCATTATACTAAATTTGCAGAAAGGTGAAAGCTGGCGACTGCTATTTTATGTTAGCAAGAGTAATCACATATAACAGCAGAAAGGAAGGGGTCTAAAAATCATGGACAAGTTTTGATTACTGTTGTGTTATTTCTATTCTCATTTCAGGTATGTAACTTTTTCCTTCTTTACAACTGATAGGACAGTGCATCACTGCTGATAGGCAAAGCTTCCCTTTAATCAGCATTTTAACCTTAGAGAGTTTTCCTGTTGCTTAGCTTTCATGAGCATTTTTTATCCCCCTCTAGGATATCCATTGTTTCATATCTCTGTTCACAGCATAGCATGAAATCTAATTAACAAGCAATCAAGAATTGTAATTTTTTGGTAATCTTAAAAAATATTGACAGCAGTTTTCTGATAGACCAGTCAGAAATGCTTATTTAAAATCACAAAAACAAACAAAAAAATTTTTAAAAAATCCAAACAAAAAGCATGCACAAAACAACCCCAAACCCAGACCACCACCACCACCAACCCAACACCTGAACAGTCAATGTAAGAATTATTGCAATATTTCTGGAGATTTCCCAGAATTGTATAAGACCTTAGCTACTTGTCATGTGATCAAAACTTCTTGGACATTCTAAATCATTTTGTAATTCCCTGTGCTCTCACTTTACTTTTGTATTTATGTATTAGAAAGGTGGGAAATACAATCCATATGACACCTAGACAAGTTACTGGGCAGAGATGATGGACCATTTTATTTTTGACAAAGAGTGAATTTTTATAACTGAGTAGCTTTTATGAATGAGTGAAAATGGAATGCTATGAAATGGAAGGGATTTTGATTTTAAAAGACAAATTAATGGACTCAGCCTGAAAGAGGAAAATTTTTTTTAACTTTTTCCAGCCATTTCCAGAGAAGACAGAGAAGAAAAAACAAAAAAAAATTAGTTAGAGAAGTGTTGTGTTTTATCCACACCAATTTATTATGGTACAGAAGTGTGATGGGAGGTGTGAAGTTTAAAGTCACTGGCTAGTGTTTTCAAATCTATACAGCAATTTGAATGTTCAATTCCCATTAGAATTTGATGGGAGTTTTGCTTCAGATGCCTTTTTATATTCTCCCCTACTGCTATCAAAAGCAAGACTGTATACAAAATAAAAGTCTCTTTGTTACATTAATTTTTCACCCTGCCTCACCTCTTTAAAAGGTATATATCTGTAGGCTCTCCAAGAAAACCTGTACCATTTTAAAGGCATATTTGACTCTTGCTAAGCAGATGACCTAAGGCCATGCAAAAGCATTGTGAATACTGCTGCAAAAAGGCAGACATGCACTCTAACACAGCCCCATCCTATATACAGGCACTGATTCATGAGATGTGTGTTCCAATTCTTTAGCTGTCTGAGCTTTCTTTCCATATTTTATTTGCAGTATTTCCCTCTCAAGTTTTATACATGAGAAAAGATCTAATCATTTTCTGTGTAGCCTCTCCAAGGAAATGGGCTAGTCAAGGCTTTTCCTGCTGAGCCATTTTTGTAAGTGCTGGCCAAGGAACTTTACTGGGATTTTCCTCAGCTTCGTCTCTGACCATATCTCCTAATTTGTTTAATTAGGAAATCAGCAAATCACCCTCTAACTTTGTGCACTCTGGCTCTGCCTTCCTGTGAGATACAGGATTTCTGCACCACTCATATTGCACATCCAGGTTTGCCAGCACTGCTGTGGCCCCATTGTCAGGTCTCCTGTTCCCTGACAGTACCTTCCCCTAGCGGAATAACAGCACTGGTCACCAACTCTGCCTGTTGCCAGAGCTTCAAAGCAAACACCTGAGCAGTGGCCAGGGGGGATGGGTTGTTTCTGTGATGGTGCTTTGTTAGAATAACAACCTCCAAAGTTTGTTCTCAGTCACCCACCACCCAGTTGCCTCCTTTATTTTTATCCCTGCCAGAGGTAGCAACTACAGTATTAGTATATTAGTTTTAGTATATCCCCAAGTATTTTTCTTATTTTGCCGATATGTCAGATCTCTTCATGTTGGAATGGCTACTACACATAATTCAAATTTATCTGTGGACATTTTACTTGCCTCAGTCAAGTGTTGAGTTACAAAGTTTGGATGCAGGTCATAATTTCTTGAATTTAAGAAGCCTAAAAAACCTCATTTCTTCATGAAGATGTTCCTTATTGTACTTGCAGAAACATGAAAACGGCTTTTAAGCATCCAAATATATGTGTGGACTGTTCGTGTCCATGACAGTGATATTGACCACAAATGCTTAATAGAGAAGAATTTAATTGCAGAGATAATCTCAGAACTACTGTGTCTTGGTTTTGAAACAAATTTAGGAGAGA
>VZRJ01011911.1:0-10427 GCA_013397565.1 Ptilonorhynchus violaceus
CGTGTGGCTTTGCCTGCGCCAAGCAGGGTCTGTATTAGGAATCGCCGACATCAGCATTTGACTAAACTTCTATAACAACACTTCTTTCAAAAAAAAAGGCTCTTCTTCGGAATATATTTTCGTGGATCCATCAAATATTCTTAAAATATTAGACAAAATTAAATGTGATACGGTTTTTTGTATTGACAGATACACAGAAACAAACATATTTTTCACTGTATTCCCCCTTTTCAGTTGAAACCTAAACTCTCAATAACTTCAGGCACCTATGGATGTATGAGTGTTAACTACAACCAGAACCAGCTGAAACTTACCCTTGACTGCCAATTTTTTTCATTTCTTACAATCAGTCTTTCTCCACCATTATGCCCAAGTATAAGAGCCTGATATAGAGCACAAGGAAGTTAGTACTCTTAAAGACTATGCGGTTTAATAATCTTCAGCAAAGAGGTAGAATACAACTCGCTAGTTTTCTGGTGGAGGATTTCATTCTTTAATACAGAGAAAACAGATTCATGTATTTCACCAAGGAAGATCCTATTAATCAAAGCTGAGCTACAGACCAATACAGTCAATTAAATTTATATGACTCTTTCATGCTCCAGCTCTTCCTTCTCTGCTATTTTCTTGCCATTTGTCACGGTGGGAAAAAACAAAACTGCAGTGTTCATTTTTACTCCTTTCTTTGAAAACAATAAGGTACTTCAGCTCACAAACTCCACAGTACTTTCTGTACTGCCAGGAAGATCTACACTTGAAGTTGACAATTCCTTGTACCTAAGGAGCACAGCTTGGTACCTCAAACAGATGTATCAGAACACTGAGGTGCATACTGACAAAGAAGCAGGAAAGCAGCCAAGGGCAAACACATCTCAGGTTTCCACACAGTGGGAAACATTCATGAGTTGCAACTGCAAAAATTTTGAACTCATACAAATCAGATGAGTCTCTAATGAAACAGGTAAACCAAAAAACACTAGACAAGAGAAATTTTAACAGAAACTTCTTTTCTTGGCCACTTCTTCCTTACTAGTTGAAAAACTGAAGGGTCCCAACCACAGTACATGAGGCAATTCATGGTTTAGCTCATATATATACAATCTATACATAAAATCCATCACAACCTATCCACACCTGGATCTATTTTTGTTGCTGCTATCCTTAAGTATCCAGACAACACTTGAAAAATTAATAAAATGTGAAATTCTTATTAAGAATTCAATTTATTGTTTTAATTTTCTCTACAGTTTTAGGGCTGTCACATAGAAAAACTATTTCCTATTTTGTCCTTTTGTTGTTGTTGTTGTTGCTTATTTGGTTGCATACAGGAAATCACTGTTGCATTTAGAGGGTTTTTTTGCATCTATTTATTTTTATACAAAGTATAAATCGGAAGTAACCAAGACCTCTTAGCTGGAAAGCCAGTATTTTGTGACATAACACAATCAGAGCCCTCATATGTCTCTACGTTCTAACAGCATCTGTTGTTTCTTGTACAGTGTGTCTTTTGACAGCACATAATAACAGTTTTCCTGTATCTGTTCCATCCACTCTTTGCACTATAGTGAAGCTGAACCTTCAGTCCTTAGTAGACAAACACCCAAATCCACAGTGACACTACACTAGGGGCTACAGAGAGCAAGGGCTACAGTTTGCATATCCTGAAATATTCCTTAAACAAACTCGTAATTGGCTAGTTGTGAGACACAAGACCTATTTGATTCCAGTGTTAGCACAGAGCAAGAATTTCCATTGTTTAAATATATAAAAAAATTAAGTTCAAAAGAAAATTAAAAAGCACTTGCACACAAGACATTTTTTAACAGATATAAGACTTGGAAAATTTACGCATTTTAAACCAAGTTAGGCGAGAATTTTTCTGAGTTTTCAGTCCTATGTTGGTAAAAATGCCTCGGAAATACTATTATCATTACAATGTCATTTACTTGAGGAGGTAAATGCAAGAAAATATGTCATTAATTAATCTTTCTCCTCATAATTGCAGAATACATAACTTACACTTTTACTAAGAGTTTTGGGAAAGGTGACTTTAACTTCCATTTTACATTCCTTCCTCGAATACTGCTCATCTTTAACAGCATAACAGCAAGTGAAAGGTTTTCCTGCTCACTCAAATACAGTTCCATCACTGTTTTGTAATAAACCATGTCAGATTCATTTTCATGTGGCTATAAAAATCAAGAGCATGCCAACATTCAGAACAGCTTGTCCTCTTATATATTCCCTCTCCTATTCACATTTCTTTGTACCTATACAGAAAAGACTTACTAGTACTGGTTCCTTTCATGCCAGGTGTATTTATGAGAACCAAACAGATTGTGTTAGCTGTCTGTGCATATTTAAACTAATATGTATGTTATTTCAAAACCTTCACATTCAAACATATGGATTGGTAAAATACTTCTTTTGCAAATCAAGGCTGCTTTTGTCAGCTTTTTCACTAAAGGAGTCAAAATGGCCTGTTGATCTGAGCCTCTTCCCAGGAAACATACATATTGGGTTTGTTCCCACTTCTACCATGTATCACCGTGGACTTGACAATTTCCAGGTACTGGTGTGAATATTGTCTGTATACATAATACATTTTATATAATGCAGTGTATACAATATAAATGAGTATTACCTAAACAAAGACATGGTACGAAGACCTCCATCTAGCCGTTATTCTCTCTGCTCCTTGTTTTCAACAATGGCATGTAGAGCTATCAAAGCAAACAAGATATATAAGTAAAACATTTAGACTACTTGATTCAAGGTTGATTCTTCTACAGGGGTGATCCCAAAGCAGTAGCACAAAGCAATCTGCTTTTTAACTACAGCCTCATCTGTGACTACATGAGACTCCATAAAGAGGACTATACTTCAAACAGATGCATGAACAATTAGTTAAGGTTCTTTAAAAGTGGTGCTAAAATCCATCAGCAACACAGAAAGCATATACCTAAACCTCATGCTTCATGACTCTTACAAATACTTAGAACAACATATTCCTCTTTGTACTGTACAAAATTAATCGTAGCTACTGTTAACACAATTTCCTCCTTGCTTTACATACTTAATGGTTCCAGGTTTCATGCTCAGAGCATTATCTTGTGCTTTTCATTCCATTTGTGCCTTTCAAAGGGCTACTGTAATAGTTTGTCTCATCAAAGCATGTCTGTTTTAGCACTTCTTGGAAAGACAACTTTTGCCATTCATGTTTTTAAAGAAAAGAAAAGCATTATTATCAAATTTTATTATTACCAAAATATTTGAAAAGTAGTCACAGAAGAGACTTTTCTTTCACCTATGTTGTCAAAAGGGTTTAATTTGAAAGAGACAGCATTTTGATGAGGCATTAGTTGAAAGAGAAAGAAAATTATAAAAGAGTGAATGCACCTCAAATACTTGAAGTGGTGGGTGAACACTAATGCACCTCAAATACTTGAAGTGATGGGTGAACACTATCCATATCTATAGGAGAGCATCTTATGTCTCTATAACTTGTTCTCTTGGCACCTTGAGATTAGATCAAAGAAAGTCAGTCCCCGGCCAAAAGCTTACATGACATTTTTCTTAGAGATGTTTCCTGAGGAAATCAAAACATGGAAAGAAAAAAACATTGAAAAATTTAAACACAAGTAGAGCTGAATATATTTGACACATCAGTAAATTGAAATAATAAATAGCATTGTTAGTAAAAACAGATGAGACATTGGCACCTTGGAAACTTTTATTGCAAGTAATGGTGTCTAATAAGAAAATAGCAGGAACTAATATGTATGTATCACATATGTAAAGAAGCTCATATTCTAACACTGAAGAGTCAAAACTCAATTTTCTTTTATCAAGATGTTTCACAGTACAATTTAAACTTTGAGCAGAAACCATTTTCCTGAATACTTACAGATAAAACCACATACATTCATTTTATAACCTCTTTTCCTCTCCCAGCCACCTGTGTCATTACCTTTTGCTCTCACAACTTTCCTCTCAATATCTTTCCTATTATGTCAATAAGTTACTCTCTTCCTGAAGGGCTCTCTCCCGGGCTTGTTGCACCTCTTTTATTCTAAGGATTGCTTTTTGATGTCCTCCATGTTTCATGCTCTTGAGTTTCGTATTGACAGTTGCTCTCTTTTGAGTTAGAAGCTGCACTTGCAGAGATAATAAAAGGTATCTACAAACAGAGAAGGCAGGTGTTTGACAGATTATCACATGATGATTTAAAAAGAACTCTGGCTTACAGTTCATGAATAGCAGCCAAAGGGCTGTAGTCCTGGGAGGTAAACTATCACAGTAACACAACAATTAGTTATAATACTAGCACTACCATTACTCAAATTTCGTACTGTTCTTTCTAATAATAAAACATAGACTGTCTCATCACGGCTAGATGTATGTGAATTGTCCTTTCAATTCACATACAGTGTGTTTATACAACTCCAAAATTTAGAGTTTTATCACTCTAGGTTCTGTTTTATGGGTATCCTAAATCTCAATTAGTATTTGCAACTCAATTTTGAATTTGGTGTTTGAAAGTTGTGATAAAAATGCTGAAGACAATTAATTATTAATAAATCAGTGAAATTAGGGGAGAAAAATGAGCTAAGCATGCCCAGTTCTCTTACACTGACATAGCAGTTGCCTGTACAGTGCTTTAATGAACAGGCATTGGAGATCATCTACCTCATTCCCAAGCAATGGTGCATTAAAAACAGTTGGACCCTGTCTTCAGCAGATACATCCAGGATTTTCACCTTTCCTCACTGAAAAATTGCTTACTGTTCTGGGCAGATTACACCCTTGGGATTCTCACAGAGAAAGGGGTAGAGATGGGAGGTACAGCAAAACCCGGAATATTGCCTTTATGCAACTGAATTTCCACTTGCACTACGAATTCCTTGTTCTGCCAGCAAGTTCAGGACACCCCCAGGTTTCCTGTTTCTTGCAAAGTCTGTCATTTCCTGGATAAAATTCTCTTTGTGCCATTTCACAATAGTTGGGATGAATGTAAAAGAAGCCAGGAGTGAGATGTGGAGCATGATCCCAGCACTGGAGTCTTCCATGTGACAGTGCAACCTCTGAACCAGTCATGAATGCCAAAGCCTTCTCTGCAAGGCAAGTGTATCCTTCCACTTGTTAGGTAGTCAGAAGTCTCCAAGGAGCTGTGATGGCAAAGAGAAGGTGCCACGGTTTGACCCCATCCAGCAACCAAGCCCCACACACTTGCTCGCTCTCTTCTCCACCAGCAGGATCGGGAGAACAATCAGAAGAGTAAAATTGAGAAAATTTGTTACTTGAGCTAAAGGCAGTTTAATAGGGACACCAAAAGCTGCACACACAAGCAGAGTAAAATAATAAATTCATTCACCACTTCCCATAGACAGGCAAATGTTCAGCCATCTCAGAAAAAATCATGTTCCATTATGCATAAAGGTTGCTTGTGAAGACAAGCTCCATAACTCCAAACATTCCCAACTTCTTTCTCCCCCCCAATTGATGCCATTTGGTATGGAACATCTATTGTCAATTCGGGTCACCGGTCTTGGCTCTGTCTCCTCCCAATCTCTCATGCACCCCAACTTCCTCACCAGCTTGGTGGTACGAAAAGCAGAAAAGGCCTTGGCTCTGTGCAAGCCCTGCTCAAGAATAACTAAAACATCTCTATATTACCAACCCTGTGTGCAGCACAAACCCAAAACACAGGGCTTCAGCATATCTGAAAATGTTAATAGAGCATTCAACAGACTGCTGAAAGTAATGAGGTTCCTGACTGAGAACTACATGAAAGGCAAAGTGCCTCTTCTTGAAAGACTCACCAAGAGGGAATTCCTATCAAAATTCTCAGGCACTTTTATTGTCTTTTTAAAAAGCTTATAGTTTGTCTGAGAAGATTTTTTTTTTCAGTCTAAGTGTATCAGAAGGCTGAGGGTATGTCCAGTCTGACAGCAGCAGAGCTTGCACAGTATTCATTTACAATGTATTGACACATCTCCCTGCAGCTTGTGTCAGTGGTGTTTCTGGCTCTACTTCACATACAGGACAGGTACACTTAGGGATTTAGAGTTTCAATGTGTCTGACCACCAGCTGACAGCATAGAGTGACAGCTATCCCTGCAGATATAACTTTTGCTTCAAAACAAAATAAATGAGAACTGAACTCAAATATTTGAAAACAAGAGGGAAGCTACAGGGGACATGGTGGGAGTGGTTGTGTTAAAGTGAACACTAATGTAGCTGAAAACACTTTCAGTCTGTTCTGGAAGATAGTCTGCTTTCCAAGGATTCCTTCTCATATCCTAGCCTAGAGGGTGATTCATCCCAGGACTGGGATAGCAGACAAAGCATCTGAGTCAACACGGAGTGAATTTTACAGATGCAGAAAAACTTGCAGTGGTCTAAACCAGCCTGAGGAGATTGCTCCAGCTTCTGACATCTCCGCAAAACTGTTCAAAATTACACTGAGAATCATGTCAAGACTCCACGCAGAAATTGCCGATAAGAATTCCTGTGCAGTTGCCAGTTTTCTGAAGGCATACCTACCCAAGGTTTGTAGGCTCTGCTGGCTGAATGTTTCTGCAATGGGGAGGTAAGCCCATCTCTGAGAAGCTGCTACTCTTCTATATATATCTACACAGAGGGGAATAATGACTTACTGATAAATTATGTTCTTTGCTTTTTCCTGAGACCCTTTCCACTGGCTACAAAGTCAGGTGACTGCTTGGCCTAATAGAAAAAAAATATTTTAAATCTGTGTTTCATTTGGTTGTCAGAAGATACAGTTGGAATTCACCTTCTTTAGACCTTTTCACATGCATATTAGAGTGGTAACAACCTTTACTTCTGTTGGCTGTATAATTCCCCAGCAAGTTATACTACTTTTGAGAAAATGACAGGCTAACAAATGACTCCTGTCTTTCTGCTTTGTCTTTTGATTGAGATTTTCCCCAAACCAAGGTGAACCAAATTACTAGACTGAAGTGCTCTAAAGCATCTTTGTTCTATGTGAGATATATGAAGTTGCCTCCTTGCAGTAAGGAAACCCCTGGAGCACATACTCTCCACCTAGGAACAAAGCTTATTTTCCTGGATGATCCTGTAAGTGCCCTTCATGATGGTCACTTCTGAGTGAAAGAAAAAGCTCCTGTCTGACATCCACTGGCTACTCTGGCAAAGAGGAACTCTTCACACATACTAGAAATACATTCCTTTGTTATTTCAGACTCAAATTTCTGAAGGGAAACTGACAGAGAAGATGTGGGTCTGAGAGTAACTAAATCCCTTCAGCAATCATGGGAAAGCTGAAAATAGATATGTCATGTAGCAGCCTTTGCTATTTGAAAGACAATACCCACTCTTAGTTTCTCTCTTTCACATAGACATATATATACATACACATGCACACGCATATTTTGGCAGGTGTGTTTGAAGGTCCTGTCAGCAAAACAATTGCTGGATTTCCTTCACACACTGAAAATAGTTCAGACCATGTATAGTAAAGTGCACATGGATGATATCTAAATTCATTCTGGAATTATCTTTTCATCATGCCAGTTGGGTAGACTAGACCAAGCCTATGTACATGTTTAAAACCAGATTACAACAGAGAATACTAGCAGTATCTTACACAGGAGGCTGTTCTTCACCTCTTCTCTGACCTTGAACATAGCCTTTTATTCTGTTGAGCTAGAGGTAGAGCTCAAACTTGTTAGCTGTTCATAGCAGTAGATATTTTAATTTTAATGTATTCAGAACAGTGACCTGGAGGTGCAGATCTGTAAAGTGAAGAGTAGCATTTGGGAACTGGATTCTATCAAGGACTTAAAATCCCAATCCCATGCCAAGTTGAGGGCTTTTTTATCCTTCATGAATGAAGCTCAGGATATGTGTAATTCTTCCTGGAACACTTCTTTCTATAACACAGCTATTTTGTACCTGTGCTCTGATTCCCCCAGAATCTTTATTTCAATACCTCAACTATAAGTTTCTATCACAGTTAACATAACCGCAAACATCAGACGGAAAATGTGTTATCACTGTTACAGGTTTGTTGAAGGGTCTAGTCCCCTTTACACAATTTTTTATGCCTTAGGCCAAGATGTTTTAACAGTTAAAATTAAGCTATAATTATTTTATTCTAAACAGGAGACCTTGAACTAGCTTCCTTAATCCTAAGGAAATATTCTTAGTATATTCAAATTCTTTATGAAGGCAGATCATGTTTTATGAAACAAAATTAAGCTTTCTTTTCTTTAAAAATATTTATTTGACATATTGGCTTTTCTTTTCTAATGGGATTTCAGCTTTACCATTGCTGTTTCTAGAGCAACATATTTATATCCAGGGTTCAGATACAGAATTGCCTAATTAAGATGCAATTCAAATTCATTTACTCTCCAGGCCCAAAACCAGTTGGTATATATAAACAAAAGGGAAAATTGAAATCAGAAGTTTAGTACTTTAATCAAAGAAACAAAAAAGTAACAAAAATATTCAGAAATAACTTAAAAAAATAAATAACTCCTTTTTCGCTAAAAAACACTGCCCCCTTTTTGTACACCAAAATTTTTGTACTCTGCTTGTCAACATTACAAATACTGCCTTTGCATCTGAGCATACTGGATTGTCATCCTTATGGATTGCCGTCGTTATGGGTTATAGGCCCTCTTGGATTTTCCTCCCTTCTTTCTGTCACTCCCCTGACTCATCTACTCACCTCTCTGAGCTACTTAGTTTTATAGAAGAGAAAAAAGAAAAAGAAATACATGCTGAAATAAAGAAATTAAAAAACAGAAGGGAAAGGAAAAAAGAAAGAAAGAAAAAGAAAGAAAGAAAGAAAGAAAGAAAGAAAGAAAGAAAGAAAGAAAGAAAGAAAGAAAGAAAGAAAGAAAGAAAGAAAGAAAGAAAGACGAGCAATCACTTGTGAGCCAGAAGAATGATTACATTCCACTTTCAGTTTTGGAAGGTGACTTGCTTCATAACAAAGGTTAGTTGCATAACCTTTGCTTTAAATAAGCTTAACTGTGTGTAAAATAGAGGCATATGAAAGTACTGTGAGAGTTATTATAATTTACTGACATATACAGAGCACTTTGAGGTAAATAATTAGGTCTATTCTGAAAAAAAAATGAACTAATGTCAAATACTTCATATTCGTTCTGTACGTCGACGTCTCCTCTTTGTCTAAAACACTCATTGAACAGACAGCTGAAGTGCAGATAAGGCATAGGAAAAATGAAGATCTTTATAATATGCACAAAGAAAGGATATGTGAATGTGTCTTTGACAGAATTAAGGAGAAGGGCAAAAAATCTTGTCTGCTGTAAATTGATCCAGTTGTACTTAGCAAAGGAAATATTTCTGTGGTTTACATCTACCAAAAACTCCAAACAGTACTCCAAAAAGAAGCTGAGAGCATTTGGGTATTTTCAGCAACACATTTTCCATATGAATAAGACATTTTCTATTGCTTCCAATCTTTGGGCAAAACAAATGTTAATACTTCCTTGTGACAAATAGAACAGTTAAAGATAGCATGACATATCTGACCTTTTTTTCTTACTGCTTCTATGTTAATGGAAACCTTTAGGCAATCAACACAGGCTCTGCAATCAAGCCTGTATTGTTTTTATTCTGTTTTCTAAATATAATCCTTTGCAAGAATTTTGGCCATAAGTTTAAGTGTTCCAGTACTCAGGAAAAGTTGTTCATTTAATGAAGTTTCATACTTTTACTGTATCTCTTTATAGGTGTTTGACAAACGCATCTTCAGGGGAGTCCCCATAGAACCTGCCTCAACCCCTAAAGGTAATCACCTAATTATCTAGCATGAGTGTTGACAGAATGCCACACCTGGCATTTCACAGGGATGTGGGTGTTGTCTGTCTTATCTCACAGAAACTCTTAGTACAAAAGAGATAGAATGATAAGTAAGAAACTAAAAGCATTGTTTCTGTTTTTCTTACCTTCCCACTGACTGCCTATGCTTTACACATTCCAGAACACTTCCTAAAGAAGTTCCAGTTAATATTGCCAAAAAAAAGAAGTGCAACATCTTGTGTCTTTCATTGGTACTGCCTTCAGCCTCAGTCAGTTCCAGACTGTCTTAAGATGATTTCCAAATATTTGTCTTCCCATTCCTTTATGAAAGGTATCTTATGTTCATATAATTCAAAAAGAAGAGGAAAAAAATTGTGCAACTATCTAGACGAAAAATCTCTCTTCTGGTTTCTTCCAGGTTTGGGATCAGAGGATTCCCATTTGGATCCAGGAAAGGAAAAGGCAGGAAACGATGGCCATGCAGCAAATTTTCCATATACTGATCTAACTGCTCATTGCAAATACCAGATCATGTTTTGTGACATAATATTACATTTCTATGACAAAATTTCATAATAGTACTGTATTATATTATATTAATTATA
>VZRJ01011920.1:0-20030 GCA_013397565.1 Ptilonorhynchus violaceus
ATTTATTTTTATTTATTTTTTATATAAATATATTAAAATATCTATATTTTAATATTATAAAAGAAATAAAAAATATTTATTATTTTAATAAGAAACTAGAAATGAGATTGATTTGTATTCATTTTTTCAGGGAAAGTCCAAAACAATACCCTGTTTTAATCCCAACTCTTTATTGCCAGGTAGGTGCCTTTGCTTACTTTCACATGTGCGGATTAGTAGCTGATTGCAGAGACAATCTTGACCTGAAGCTTAGCCTAAGGTGCAAGCTTGAGAAGGTGTCCCGTAGGGTGGTAATGCATTTTGCACCTCGTGGTGCTAACAGGGATAGGGTTGAAGTCCCGTTGGAATTTCCTGTAAATCTGCACCTTTGTCCTGTGAGTGGGATGTGATTACCATAGTCTGTGCACTGCTAGCAACACTGTGGCTGGCTTTCTTGATGATTTGTCATCCCATCTAGAGGGGCAGCTGTGTCTGCTCCTTTCTCTACTTTGGCATAAAATAAGAAGTGTAAGGCTACCCACTTAACGAGGTAGTTTTTCTGGCAGCGTCAAAAGGCAATGCCATAATGCAATGACAGTTGTATAGCATAAAAGGAATAGCAACAAAGGGAGGCAAATTTGAACTCATATAGCTAAATGTTAAGGAGTAACAGTGAGAAGTGTGACTTTCAAAAAAATACATTTCTAAAAAAAATGTTTCTGCAAGGAATCCATCTGAGCAAAATTCTGTCATAGTGGCAAGATCTTTAATTTTTCAAAATGGCCCAGGTCTACATTAAACTATATTAATTATATCAAAAGAATATTGTTCAGATTGCAAAGTCAAGTGCTCAGCAATTAGGAATTGCAGGAATTAAGGCTACCTGTGCCTCTCATGCATATCCATAATGAAACATCATCTGATTGCATGACCATAAGTTATTTTTTACAGGACTCCTGCCTCACAGTTCCTGTTTGATGCTGATCAAGTCACATAAACAAAAATTTTCACAAGTGATCTCTAACTATGTGTTCCTCATTTTCTAGGTGCCCGACTTGAGATCATGGGGTCTGATTTGCAGAAGTGCTGAGTGCTTACACCTCCAAGAGAAGTCAATGGGAGCAGTGCTCTGACTGTATTAAGTGCTATAGAAATTTAACTACTCTGAGAAATCAGGTTCTAAGCATGTCATATTGAACACCTCAAATAAATAGATGCATTTGACCTTAAATTCTCTGTGCCTCAGTTCCCCAGCTTTAAAGTGAGGGGATAATCTGCCCTTCCTCACCCCACAGGGGTATGGAAGGATAAATGAATTCACTTAAGCTCTCAGGCACTGGAAAAATTAATGCATTAGAAATATGAAAAATGAGAAAATACAGTCCTTCTTACAAGTAGGATTTGAATAGCATGGGAAAAAGAAGACCAAGTACCTCATATTGTACTGAGAAATCCAAATGTTATTGTATACTTTTCAAAACAAAGTCATCCATCTTTGCAAGTAAATGATGAAAGGTTCTCCAGAAAAGACACACATGATCATGTAACAAGACCATGTCACAATGCATGCACAGGATGGGCTGAATTAATTCTTGCAGTTCTTAACTTTTGAGTGTTTGATAATGCAACTTGCTGTCAATGGATTTGCTACATAATTCCCTAACAGAAAGAAAATTACACCAATGAAACAAAATCCATTCACTGACAATCACAGGCTTCATTAGCAAGATTTAATTCTACTGATATTCCTTTGAGCTAGTAGTGAAATGACAGTAACAGCTTAGTTCAACCTAGCAGGTTTATTTGTTTCCAGACTCCCATTCTCTTCTTGTCAAGCTATTGACAACCTTCCCCCGGCTCTCCATGCCATGATTAACCACCTTTTGTCTCCAGTTTCTCTCTAGGTTTGTTTCTTGTCCCTTCTTTCACAGTCAGGCAATTTCCTCTCCATACTTCTGAGGCTGTATGGCCTACAGCAGCAAAGGAAAGCCCTGTGTAGTCTCACTTCTGAAGTGCAGTGTGATTGGAATCTATGAGAAACTAAAATTAAAATAATTAAAATCAAATGTGTTGTATGTAGAATTAAAACTCTGCTTGAACAAAATATTGTACATTACCTTCAGCAACAACTGTTTATTCCAACAGTCATTCATAAACCTATTAATAAATTTATAAACATAAAAAATCATTTAATTCTGAAGTAAACCTTGATTTTTTTTCTCCCTGTGAAATTCAACTCATTTTCCAAAGCTAGGAAGCACAGGTGCATCTCAAAAACGTCACCAGAATTCCAAACTGAAAAGTTTTTCTTGAGCTGAATTTTCACTGATTTTTTTCTAAAAAATCAAGTAAATTAATCCTTGAGACATATCCTAAATGTACAAATCAGTTAAAATTTGATCACTGCAGCTGCTCTGCTTTCAAAATTCAATATCTCTTTCAGCTTTTGGCAGGAGTTCTTCTAGTTCCACAATATTGCTAATTTGCCCTGTTAGTTTAAAGAGTTGTGCACTTGTTATTTTTCACATCTATAAAGTGGCATTTTCATATTTAAAATACTCATCTGCAAGGGGAAATTAATATAATGACCACAAGCTCATATACATTCATATGAGAAAGTAGTGGGCAGTGCTTGGCAGGTTATAAATTCACACCATAGCTTGCTGCATACTAACTTCATCACGTGAGCGAGACCACAGCTATCATAAGCTGTCATAACTGAAAGACACCAGTAACTTCCTTAATGTCATTAAAATTCCACATTCCTTTTAATTTCAGATCCTCTTCTGCGTGACTACTGGGTGTATGAGGGCTCTCTAACTATTCCACCCTGCAGTGAAGGTGTCACCTGGATATTATTTCGCTATCCTTTGACTGTGTCCCAAGTGCAGGTAACAGCTGTGCTTAAAGTGACCTTAGAATATGGTTATGAGCTAAAGGTTATAGCGTGCAAATATATATATCAGAACGTTATATCTGTTCTCCTTAAAGATCCCATTAGATCAGTACATGGCTTTTCAAGTAAAGGTTAAACCTTTTGAGTCACTGAAAGCAATGCAAAGGTCAGAGATGAAAAACCTTGTTATCATTTATCATCTGCATTTAAAATAATTCTTTATTTAAGTGAAAGAAAAAGAAAAAAGAAGCCAATGGGCAAAAGAAGTTAAATTCTTTGTAATTGTAAGCTTTCAAATATCACTGCTTTTTGATGTTGAAGGAACAAAAAAGCACAGGGAGGCACTACGTCCTGGAAAATGAAAAACGTTAATGTAGTACAGACTGGCTAGATTGCATTGAACTGTATTTAATTTATCTTGCTCTTTTAAAATTCAGTTTTATTATAAATGTCAAATGGAAACTACCTATTTAAATTTGATTTCACACGTATGTGTTTTAAAGTGTTCAGGGTTTTTTTTTGAAATTACATCTAACAGTTGTGAGCCTTTCTACATAAAATATTTCAAATCTGTCTACAAATAATCCCAGTAAAAACAATGAAAACTCCTGATAAATATTCTCCCACAATCTGTGAATCCCAGCTGGAGCAATGTGCATTTAATTTAAGTGAAACTATCTAGAATCCCTGAAGCTGAATGCATTCATTTTCATTGTCTGCTCTGAAGCATGTGAAAAAAGCATAAAAGGTGATAAGTTCAGGCTTAAATTATTTCGGCTTTAATAATTTAAAATTTTGCTATTGATGCCAGCACAAGGTTTTAACAACTTTAACAGTTTGAATGTGGCAGTGTTTCTTTTCCTATGGAAACTGAATTCTAGGTCTAATCATAGGACAAAAGCAATAGCTCCCAATAAGTCATTTGTACGGTAGCTGCAACTTAAATACATCCCAGCATGAATCTGTTATTTGTTTATGAAAAGATAAGTCTTGTGGCTGCTTACTACTGAGTAAATGCATTACTTACTACTGAGTAAACCATTCTCTTGCCATTATTAGACTCAGAATAACTTTTAAAGACAAAGTGCATTTTGTAACTTGGCAGCTAATTGTCCAGATATCATATTGACAAATAAGGGTACTTAATCAGAAGTACAAAGTCCACAGCTATTACACTGAGACATAGTATGATATTGCTAGTTGTAGATTTTGTAGTCCCTTTTCATCCAGTCAGTGCACAGAGGAGGGCACAGTTCCAGCCATCAATATGTGGTGGGAGACATTAAGAGGGTGAACAAAAGAGAAATTAAGCAGGGAAATGCAACTTTAGTTAGTATTATTATGTAATGATTTACCACAAGAAAACAAGATGTTGGAATGTGGTGTGAAGGGGATAAGAATCCTGAAAAAATATTATGCCTGGGGAAAAGATTGAGATTCACAGCCATGGCCTTTGTTAGGTGAGGGGTAGCTGATTTGTATTGCTGCATTACTTTGATAGGTATAAACCCAATCCCAAAACATTGCAGTGATGAAGGGCACATAAGTAATGGAGGAGCTTTTCCCTCCCGCTGGCACTGTATGCAGGTGAGACGTGGCACTGGAGCAGAGTGATAGATTGGAGCAGACTTATGCCGGTATGATCCACTATTCTTGTCACAGATAAGCATCAATTAGAGAAAAATTCCTCACTGCTAGTTATGATTGCAGCATTAAAGTTACAATTGTGCAAGAAGGACAATTATTGAGAACATGAAGGGCTTTTGCCAAGGTGGGATAAAAAATTAACTTGCATCAGATTCTGCTGTCAGATGTCAATTAAAAATAAACATGGGGATAAGTGAGAGGAGGTGATTCTGGGATTTATAAGTTGAAATGTACTGCGGGGTCTCCTGGATGCCCAAATTAAGATTTTGGTGGTCCTAGAATATTTTGCTATAGCCTAAAATTCCAAGATTTTAAGTAGTAATTAGCATTTTGGCTGCAATGAAATACCTGGCCTTTTTTGTGCATGTGGGCATGAGTGCCTATGAGAGACTTCATATAATCACAGAATCACAGAACAATTGGGGTTGGAAGGGACCTCTGGAGATCATCTATTCCAAATGCCATGCTAAAGCAGGTTCATCTAGAGCAGGTTGCCCAGCAGAGATTAAGGGGAGATTAGAAATGCAAGCGCTTTTGTCTATGGAAAATAAGAGGATGTAGTATGGAATACGCAATTCTGAATCTTCTATGGAAGACTGGTAAAATAATTTAATTTTATTAAGCCAGCTTGTAGTATTAAATCACAGAGTTCAGTGCAAATACATTTCTAATGTGTTGAAATACATTGGTTTTACATGTGCCACTAAGTTGTAGAACTTTCTTCTTTGGGATACTAATGAATGCAGTTTATGAAACTTTGAGTGCTTCATATAAATACTAGTAGCATTTGTGGTTATAGCCAGTAAGAGACAAATTCAAGACTTCCTATTTTCATTTTTCGGGCCATAAAAGAATCAAGTTCTGAGTGTCAATAACAAGTAAATAAAGAATGACAGAATGTAATATGGAATAGATTTTATTTCTTTCCTCTGATGAGACCAGTTAATATACTGGAGACAAAATACTAATTTTCTGTAATTAACATAGCAATATTGATTAGCTTAAAAAACTATGGGTCGTAAGGAGAAAAAAAAGAATAAAATTGCAGTTCTAGTTCATGGTCACATTCATATATTTTCACATTTTGTTATTTTGAAACAATGGAGGATAACTATTTTGACATAGGCACAATAAGCTGACCATTGCAAAGTAGAGAACCCTTTTTTTCCCCTGAAGATATTTTCAGATAGTAAAGTTCAGCTGATGAGTTGATATGCTACTGATCTAAGTCAATGTTAAGTGAAAGGCAATCTGAATGTGTTGGCTATATGAATAGCAAAAGAGCAGTCCGGGACTGCAGCATCAGAATGTGCTTTCCTGGAATCTAATGCTGTTTCCTCACTGGAAGTAATTTTCTTTGACATGAGACTTCACATCCATCAAAGAGCTTTTTCTTTCATGGGTCATTCTGTGAGGTCTGGATAAAGTGTGTAGGCAACTCTTCTCCCCTGGAGAATAAGGGCTTTGCAAATTTGCTTCTTGGAGTTTTATTACTGACCTCAGTGTAAAGGAGCTTGTCTGGAAAGCTGCACGCTGCAGTACCCTTTTTGCATATTCCTGTCTTCCTTTTGTGTTTTTTGTTATCCTCACTTGAGTTATGTTGAAATATGTAGCCCAGAAAAAACTGTGTTGACTGTTTTTGAGATACCTCACCCATGCACGTACACTGCTGAAATGCAGTGGGAGAAAGTAGAAAACGCCCTCCTGTTAGGCCAGTAAAGAGTGAGAAATAATTGAAAAAGACTTGGTCCTGCTCTTCTCCACTATATTTTAAAAAAATGAGACATTTGTGAGTAATGTGCTTTGTGGTTCACTGAAGCCCAGAACAAGTACATTGTCTAAGCCACTCAGAGTAGGGATTTTAAACAATGATGCAGAAGGAGCTGTCGTTCTGCTGTGTTCATTGTCAGAGTTAACTGGTTTTGTATTGAATGACGTGGTCTCTAGTCCTTTTGTCTACCTCATTCAGAATCAAAACCTCCTAAAGGACAGAAATAGTAACGAGCATATGGAGCTGGAGTGGGAATTGTGCAAAATTTATGTAATCTGTGAAATAAAGCACTCAGAGGTTCATGGTATTCTGGCCATTGGGAAGTAGGTAGTAGTTTCCTGTGTTCTTGGAAAGCGTCGTGGAGGCATGTGAAATTTTCAAGCAGAAGGATAATTCTTCTATGCCTCGTATCAAAGAAATGTTTGTAGAAAACATGCAAATTCTTAGTTCTGTGTGTTCTGTTCTTCAGCAAATATGTAAGTGAAACAGAAGAACTCAGTGTTCAAGGATCTGAATACAGTGAGTGGTAAAAACTTCTACAAAACATGAACATGAATACTTTTACTCAGCAGAAATGTGACTGTTAACATTGTGGATTTGGCTCTATACTGGTTAGAACTTGATCCTGAATTTCAGTGTGAACAGGATTAGGTCATCCTTAATGTCTTCTGGGCATGAGAAAAACTTTTACAAGTGGCTATTCCTGGTGAAAGTATGCCAAGTCCAAGGGTGCTTAGCCACATGCGTCTGAAACACCTCTTTCACTGGCTGTCCTGCAGGGTGTACTTCACAGCATTGACACGTGAGGGTTTGGGAGGAGGTGGTAAAAGGTGAAACAGGGTGAGCAGGGCACACATATTGCTTTGCTACGTGGAAATTCGATAGGGAATGTCGTGTCGGCACAGCTAGTGTCCTTTTCTGACAGAACTGCTTCTCCTGAGTGGAGCAAACCACCGTGTGTGTAGAGGGCCTCTGTCATGGCAATCTGAGCCACAGTATGAACAACTAAACAGGGAGGCTGTTGATCTCAGAAGCAATTCCCCCTTGGAGCAGGGGTACAATTCTTGACTTCCCTAAAGTCTAAAGAGCGGGCATGGAGATCAGGTCAGTTCTGCTTTCCTGACTGAAGAAACTGGAAACTGCTTTGTGAGGAGTATCTCCTGGAGAAAGATTTCACTGTGGGAAGTGGGATGGAGCATTTGTAGTTACAGTAGGAGACAGCTCACAAATGCCAGCTTTGCAGTGAGTCTGCTCGTCCCTCTCCTTCATCTGTGTTTGTTTGAAGTATTTCATTCTCACAAGATCAAACAAAAGCCACATTTTTGTAAAGTACTCCTTCCTAAACTGCAATTATCTCAGACTTTCCAGAGCTGATTCAGATGGTGAAAGAGGATACCTTTGCAAAACTCATTCAGTGATTTACCAGCCCTTGAGTTCTGAAGGCTTTTTCAATTCCAAGGCGGTAGTGGGTTTGTTTTCAGTTTGCCTTAAGTAAACAACAACAAAAATCTTCTATAACAGGATTCTGCCTCTAAAAGCACTTTCAAGGAGCTTTTTTTCATTTTTGCAGTCTAAGCTGTTGTCTTATATCTCAGCTGCCAGAAGCTGTGTTGATTTCCAAGCACACTGTTTTTTTGAGGAAAATGAAGCAGAGAAGAGCTAGCCTCTAAATCAAGTAAATAAGTTTGGATCAGTACTGCTGTAGAGTGGAAAACAGCAATAAAGGCAGTTGTCTTCCAGGTTGTAGTAAGAAAGTATTCTCTGTAGGCAGGATAAGAATAAAAATGCCATTACCTGCTGTTTAGTACCTCATTTAATTTAATTCTGGAATCATGCTTACATTCTACCTGTAATCCTTCCTAGGGTGTTTTTCGTGGAGAAATTAACTCTATAATCTCCTAGATGTTTAAATGATTGTATGCTGCAGGCTCCATTTTATTTTCTGTGTATCTTCAGTTTCAAATTAGAGCTGAACTGCATAGTGAGGCATCACAGGGTCAGTACAAGTACAAAGGCTGAAGCCAGGGGAGTCAGCCATCAAGTGCATTTGCTGTATCCAGCTAAGACAGTTTGTGCATATGTCAAAGGAAAAACGATTTTTCTAGTAGTTGTAATTACTCAAAATACCAGACTCTTAAAAACAGCACTGGTGAACAGTAAGGTAAATATTGCTGAGATTTACCATAGCATAATTTGCTAATTGATTGATTTTCTCAGTTTTTTATCATGCATTACTTGATGCTGATACCAGGGATGGAGGTGGAAGCTGCTCATATTCTTCCCTACACCAGATTAAATTTAGAAAAATCTAAAAAGAGTCTATAGGCAAGAAACATATTTGTTTTGGCTCTATTGAAATATTTTATATTTATTTTTTGCTGTATTTGACTTTCTCAGTATCTATATCTATGAATCTTTTGAAGCAGTATTTTGTTTTGATTGGAAACCTCATGTTTTTCATACAAAATGTCAGCAGACATCCTCTAAAGCTAAGAATCTGTTCAGTATTCTTCTGGTTTAGAAGATAACAACAGTTTCAGGCAGTAAATAAATCAGTAGGAGAATTTCAAAACAATTTATAGGCAACCAAGTTATTCCTGAAATGCACTTCTTTGAAGAAGACCAGAATGATTACTCTCAACTCACAACAGTAAGGTTGATTCATAGAATGTAATCTGCAGTGGCTAAGATGGTTATAGTTCCTAAAAGAAGTGAAAAGGCAAAGGATGAGTTTGCCAAACCATGTGCATAAGAGTTCTTTTTCTCTAGATCTCAAATATTTTGATAGTGCTGACAACTATTTTAAAATGTTTTTAATGTATATTGACCTTAGTATATGGTACCTGAACACTCCAATTTTCAAAGCTGCAGAATTGGCTGGACAAGGCTGATTTTGATCATTAGTCCCATAGTGAAGAATGTGTCTCAGCTTCTTCATGTCTGTTTTTCTGTCTTTCAGATAGAAGAATTTCGAAGACTGAGGACACATGTTAAAGGTGCTGAACTTTTAGAGGGCTGTGATGGAATCCTAGGAGATAACTTCAGACCAACTCAGCCCCTTAGTGACAGAGTCATCAGGGCTGCATTTCAGTAGCAGAAGAGGAAGAATAATGATACATCTTTAGTCAGGTAAATAAAAACTTAGCAGAAAAATCAAAACTTTGAAATAATTTTTGTAGAGGAGATTTAGCTAAAGGAGAAAATGCACTTAATGTTAGCTAATGTTATGATACATGGTCACAATTATAAATTTTGACACTGTAATTTCTATTTTATCCTGTGTTATAACAGTTTGGTTATGTCATGCTTTAACTCCAGTTGGCAACCAAGCCTCACAAGCTGCTCACTGGCTCTTACCTGGTGCAATGGGAAGGAAAATCAGATGGGTAAAAATGAGAGAACTTGTGGGTTGAGGTAAAGACATTTTGATATGTAAAGCAAAAGCTATGCATGCAAGCAAAGCAATACAAAACAAGCAAGTAATTCACCATCATCCAGGCAGTGGAAAACGACGCACAGTTGGATCACAGTTACTTCTTGTAGCTTTAAATCTCTCCTGCTGCAGTGAAAAAGAGCACAGTATGCCTTGGTTGCATGATATATTTCCCCAGTTACTGAGTTCTGCTGGTTGATTTCTTACTGTGTTTTTAGAAGACCAGTCATTGGTGGATCTCTCTAGTCTTATCTGTTAAAAAAACAGGGCAGTAGTTCTGGAAGCAGGCCTTTAATTCTCGAAGAAGGCTTTTTCTTTTTTTTTTTGTATCCCTTCTCCCTGCTTTATGATGTTGTTTTTTCCCAACAATACTGAATCTTGGGCTACTCCAGTGAAGAAACTAGAGGAAACAAATTAACTTCTGTCATGGCTAGTTTTTCACATTTCATTCATCACCATAGTTGATGCTTCTTTTCAGCCTTCGTTGACTCACAGAGCAAGAATTTAAGGATAAGAGCTAATACACGTGAACCTACATTAACCCTGCTTCAGTTATTAAAACCTCTCATGTCATGTTCCCCTAGCCTCTATAAGTTATGAAATAAATCCTCTCAATGCTCAACAGTTACTCCTAAGCCTCATTATACCTAGTTAATCAATTTTTTACTGTAATGAAAAACCTGGCAATGACATTCATAGAGTTAAGTCTAGGGAAGTGGTTGCATCACCATCCCTGAAGGCATTTAAGATGTGTAGATGTGACATTTAGGGACATGGTTTAGTGGTGCACCTGGCAATCCTGGGTTGATGGTTGGACATGATGATCTTAAAGGTCTTTTCTAACTTAAACAATTCTGTGATTCTAAGACAAATTGTTGCCTTGAAAGTAGTGACTTGAGGCAGCAGCACCTGTGGTTGATTTTGAAATGAAGTGGCCCCGCCTTGATGCAAATAATAAGACAGCAAATCTGGGAAACCTTCAAGAAAAGAATCTGTTCAGCTGCTTTCTTTAATAAGTACTACTGATTTTAACAGTAAAATTTTTCATCTAGTATCCTACAATAAACTTTATTTAAATAACATTGGGTACTCTCCATTACCCTATTTACTGTTGAAATACATCATATAAAAGCATCGGATTTCCTATCTTCACATTTCTTCAAAGCAACAAAATAACTGATTCATCCCAAGTTTCACCTGAAAGCATGCTGCTAAAAGGTTTTTGATAAACAGTTTTGGGTAAGGTCATTTGTTTGTACATTAAATTCCTGCCCACTCTAGTTCATGTCAGGCTCTGTTGTGGAGTTAAGCCCATTCAGAGCATGCTCTGGGTCCACTCTCCAGTTTCACATGAAGTTAACAAATGATCAGGCAGCAGATAACCCGTAAAAAAGATTGATAATTCAGTGCTTCCAAAAAATGGATCCATTAAAACTAAGTGAGAAGGTTATCCTCCCTACTGAATATGACAGAAATTATTAAATTGGCTAGGACAGCAACAAAAAATTTCATGGTCTTTCCATATAGCATAAACATTCAATATAGTGTATGCATCTAAACATTTTTTAAGTGAGGGTTTGTTTGTATTTTATAACCCAATTTAATATCTGCATCACAGAAGTTAAAAAAAGCAAAACATTGATCCTTTTTTTTAATATTATTTTCTCATTCCCATATTTAATTTTGGGCACATCCCTAAGCCCAATTCTCAATTACATGGTTCTCTGCAGTCACCAAATATTGTCACTTTAATCTTGAAATGGATGTTTCAAATTGTCTCAGCTTCTGCATAAAATTACTTGGGAAAATCGTAGCAATATTAAAGTACAATTTTTCTGAGAGAGTGAATAATGCCCTCAGGCCAGTGCAGGTAATTCAAGTCTGTAACAGTGAAATTACTTGACACACTGAGTTTGAATTTTAAGCATGAAAGAGTTTTCTTTACAATGCTGGAATTGAAATGTAAAAATTTCCCTTTTGCTTTCATGTTTGAAATTTTATTACATTTGTCAATACTTACAAAGATTTTTTCTATATAATAAGATTTATCTTGGCTGTGCTTCACAAAATTATCTGCAGTTTTAATTCCCAAATGATGGAATTTTTAATGTAAAGTAATAGTCCTCACTGTAGGGCTATGCTAATTATGGACACTCAAGCACTGAGGAAGAACCGTGACTCCTGGCATTGTGTAGTTCACAGAAGAAATGACACTTGTTTCTCTATGCCTGATCGAATTAGTTATCAGGAATTCATTTGGTCAGGTCTTTTCAGTTTTGTGTGCATCAGTCCAAACAGCACTGAACCAATCAAGGTTTCACTGTATATCCTTGCTATTGAGTTTGGGGAGCCGAAAAAATGAAGTGTAAAAAGAAAGCTCATGGCTTTGTTCACCTTTCTTCTATGCAAAGAGGGAAAAAGGGAAGGTAACAATCCTGCTTACTTTGTAGTGATTTCCTCACCCCTCTCCGGGAGGAAAGTGTTGAGGAACAGTATGTCCTCACCCAGACCTCAGACATCCCCAGAAAAGACACCTTCCTTCACAGCAATGAGGGAAGTCCCTTAAGCTGGGACTGCTGACATTGGCTGAATGTTGCTATGAAGACTCAGTAGCAGGGGAAGTAATAGTTTTTAGGGCAGCATCTTCCTAGTGATCCAAGAGGAGCATTTCTTGCGTTCGAAGAGCAGATTACCTTTTATTTTAAAGCTCTGGTGTGTCTTGAATATTGCAATTACAAACATACCGATAGACTTCTTTTCTGACACAATGCCCCTCTGCCAATGCTGCTGGAACTCCTGTCAATAAAGTTTTCAATATTTTTTTTTTAATTTTTTTTTTTTATTATTTTTTTATTCCAAGCCACTGTGGCACAGCCTCTTGAAGAACCTTGAGGAATGTTTGTTTGCCATGACCTTGTTACTCTGTCAGGGAAAGAAGGAGACAAATGTTTTCCTAAGTGTTGTATACACAGGAGTAGAAAGGCGTTGTTTGAAAGGTCTAATTAATTTTGACTGAATCAGAATGCAGGCTCTATGCACACCATGCTCCCAAAGCTTCAGAACATCTGCTTTTCAGCCTTGATTTAAACCTTGACAAAACTGAGCCCTTTGTGGCTTATGATCAAATGGCATATGTTGATCTTTGATGTAATTTGTTCTAGTTTGTTGAATAAGAGGCAGAGTTGACACAAACATGGAATACCATGGTGTGTAATACCAGGGAAAGGACTGATTTTTTTTTTAACGTTCCTCTGTCTGGGAAAGCCCAGATCTCAAAATACTCCTCTCCAGTTCTAAAACGAAATTTGGCCAGACTCTAAAGGGAGCACTCAGGATGACAAAACATAGAAATTTGTAGCTTCTCTGCTCTCTTTAACCCAGTGTGTTTTACAATAAGTTTGCTGCTATTTAGTTGGCCTCTTTTGGCTCTGCTTTTTTTTTGCTGACAATGGATCTCTCTCATATAGCCTGGGGTTAATGAGTTTTCAGACTCTGTCATGGTGGTGTTTTTGAAATGCATCCCATTTACATCCCATTAAATGACCTTTTCATCCTTTTTCTCCTGCAGTTGTCAAAGTTTTCAACTACATTTCTTTTGAAAAAGCCATTTTTAAAATGTCTAACCTCTTTAAATCATATCCAGTAGTGAAAGAACCAGTCAGGTGTTAAGGAGTTTGGAGGAAAAGCTCAGTACAGATTTTACTTTCAGACTTGGAAGGTTAAAAAATTGACTTCAGCTTTAGACAGCAAAGAACAATAGAATAACAGAATAGTTGTGTTTGAAACGTGCCTCTGGAGATCTATTAGTTTGATCCTCTGCTCAAAGCAGTGTTAACTACAGTGGGTTGCTCAGAGCTGTGTCCAGCTGGGTTTTGAATATCATAAGAATGAGGTCTCCTTAACCTCTCTAAGCAAATTGTACCTGTGTACTCTTGCAGGGAAAAGGTTTTTTCTTAATTTGAAATGAAATTTCCTGTATTTTTTGTACCCATTGTCTCTTCTCTTTGCACTGGACGCAACTGAAGAGTCTGATGCCATCTTCTATACTTCACAAAGTATTTATACACATCAATAAAATCCCTGTTGAAACATCTTTTCTTGAGGCTGGACAGTTCCAGCTCTCTCAGCCATCCTTTTATGACAGATGCTCCAATCCCTTGTCATGTTTGTAACCTGTTCCTGATCTCCAGTATGTCCGTGTTTCTTCTGAACTGGGGAACCCAGAACTGGACCCAGTGCTCCAGACGGGTCCATCACTCCATCAGTGCTGAGTAGAAGCATTTCCCTCCGCCTGCTGGCAGTGCTTTTCTTGGTGCAGCCCAGGAGGCTGTTGGGCTTCGTTGTTGCCTTGGGTGCATTACTGACTTAGCTTGAACTTGTTGTTTGCCAGGACTCCCAGATCCTTTTCTGAAAGAAAAGAGAAAGGATAACATTGTGATTTCCTCAGTGTTAACACTATTTTTTTTTATGCTTCCTGCTTGACTCAGAATCCTTTCTACGGGCATCAAGCTATTTCTTGATAATTTCAGATGATCTTGGAAAAAGATTTATAGTTCTTATTGTTATACAGCAAAGCTTAACAAAGGGGACAACAAATGCTACCACTCCTAGAAATCAAATAAGAAAAACCTTAAATCTTCCATTTCATTAAAAGCTATTTTTCTGACAGTTGGAATGGCCTGACACACCATTTCTCAGTGTGAATTGTGAGTATTCCAGCAGGCTTGGGCTTGCCATCTTTCCTAATGTATAAGTACTTTTCTGGTTCTGCATTCTTCACTGAAGATGGCATCATTTGTGGTTGCCAATGGATTTATCAACCCCTTTTAAATTCTTGGTGCTTTACATGTAACTGATTTGATAGACAAGTCTTTCCCCTCTTGTACGTCAGTGGAACATCTTTGTCTGTGAATGAACAAGATATCTGATTTCAAACACTTGAAATATCCACTTAAATTTGTAATGATACTGAATTCAGTATGGCATGCCTACATGTCTTCATCCCTTTATAAATCAGGATGCCTACTATAAATCAGTAGGCATGATTCCGTGTATAGAGTAGGTAAATGGCATTGCTCCTATTTACTAAGAGGAGGTCAAACAACTGTCTGTTACAGAAGTCATTGAAATCCACAGGATTCTTTTAATAGAAGACAGTAAGACCTTGTTCTAAAAAATAATTTGCTAAAATTATAATGAAAGAATATTTTCTTTCTAAAGTGATAAACTTTAATATGCTTTCCACTGAGCATAATTAATAAAATAAAGAATTCGATCTCCAATATGTTGTGTCAAAACTCCCCACAATTTTTTTTTGTGTTCATACATAATTATCCTCCAAGTATGATCATGGCTTATACCTACTCCATCTACATTACTCCAGTTCTGAACATTTTTTTGTTTCTGACTGATCCAGAAACTCCTGAAAGAGCATCAGTTTTTATATACACGAATGCATATACACACTCATACATTCACATACACCTGGGACAGACCTCAGACTGTAAGTAGCTGCAAGTTTATCCAATGTCCTGTAAATTATGACTGCAGAAATTAATTCAGATTAAAAACATTCTTAATATAATTACCATTTTCCTAGTTGTACATTCAAGATTAGAGAAAAAAAATAAATGACATCATTAAAATAGCAAGGTTATGCTAGGCCTGAGGAACAGGAAGGAGTAATTTAGGGTGGGAGGAACAGAAACTGCATTTTTGATGCTGCAGAGACTCTCTGCATGATACTGAGAGGTCTGAGTGGACAAACAGAAATTGTCACAACATTGGTTTCACAGCAAGGAGAGGGGACGATGTGGTGGCTGTATCTGGTGCGTTTTGTGAGTGGATAGTGCAAGTTCCTTGCTTTTGAAGCTGCTCAGCAGCTCTTGTGGCAGCAAAACTATGTTGCCCTTTCCGCAGAACATAGAACAGGGGATTGGTGTTACCAGTGGGAACAAACTACTACTACACAGGTAGTGGTCCACTCCCCTCCTTATGGAATTGCAGTTGTAGAATACGGATCATAAGTAACAGATCGTAGAATATGAAGGAACATTCAAATACGGAGGGAGCTGTGGGCCTGTGCTGTGCTTTTGCGAAATGGAGAGTGTGATGCATTTCTGTGCTCTGTATTTCTATGTTTAAACAGATCTCAGTGAAATTTACATTTTAATGGACATTTACATTACCAATCTATGTGTCTTTACTCTCATAGATATAGTGGCATTTGCAGTTTGTGAAGGTCACAAGCAAGTTGCTCTGCAGAAGTTCTAACACTTGGGGATTTTATCCTTCCCTGCTGGATCCAGAGCTGGAGTGAGCTGTCAGCAGCCATGCATCATTAGGCTACTATGACTGTTCTTATCATTTTCCTGTTTAAAAAACCCCAAATCAACCCAACACAGAGATTATCAACACTAGTTCTTTAGAAATGCAAACACCAATTTCCTGGATTTGTTGAAATATGAGTATATTTATGCAGCCTCTAAGCAAGGGATTTTTTTATTGGTCATTGTTTGTCTCCGTGAATTTAGAGCTTGTTCTTAAAAGGTAATTGGTTTAATTGTTAAGTTTCAATCTTTGAAAGAAACTGAACTTCATGTTATCACCAAAACTGACTACTGTTCTTCTGTGTGTAAGATCTTACGTATAATACCCAACCTTCCGCTGCCACTTCAGGGTACTTGAGAATGTGCTACACTTGAGTGCATGACTGTAGGACAGAAGGGCTTGTGAGCCACACACCGTAATCAGAGGCCTGCTGGAAACAAATCAAAACTTTTGGAGCATTCAGGCCACCAAAAGCTTCAGGAATGGCTGAAAAATGGTGCCTTTTCAGGTTGTTTTCCACTACTTTGTTGTAGTAGCAGGGAGGAGGGTTTGCACTGAGATTGCAAGTGAACCCTGTAATATCAGCATAATTTTTTTTCCATTGCTGATGATTCAAATTAGTGAGTAGAAAAACACTTTTGTAGCTTGTGTGACATACCTCTGACACAGGGGCCAGATTTTAGCGACTTGGTAGCCAGAGGCAGCCAAGAGTCATAGACTGGTCCCTGCTGTAGTAGGTATTTATGTGTCCAGGCCCGAGCATCACTATAGGGGGTGATCAAGCCCTAAATGAGGAGGAAAACCATTTTGAGTTGTAGCTGTTTCCAGAGTTAGTACCATATTGGAATTGTCCTTGTTCAGTTCCTTACTGAGCTCTTGTTATAAATACACAAATTGTGGAGGAATGAAAAATGCAAAATCCCTCAGTGTGTAAAGAAGCAAAGAAGTTGTGCTTCCTTTTCAAAGCTAAAAAAGTCATAAGGTAGCCTAGGGATCAGATCCCTGCTTATGCTTCAAATAAGATACTTCATGCTGACAAGTACTCCCAAATTTCATGACCTGTGAGTTTCTACCACCATCACACATTCTTTGCTATTCACAATTCACTGTTATCTAGGCTTTTCATAAAAAGGGTTCAGAGAGTATAATTTCCATCTGCTTACCATAAACCATGTGTGGTTGGTACACTGCCACTTGGGAATTGATAGTATAGCCAGGAGTGCCTATCATAAAAAACATCCTCACAACACGTTTATTGGCAACTGCAGCACACAAGTTAGAGTCTGAACACACACTGAAATTCTGCCATGTTATTTTCACTTACGGGGAAAATGCTGCAAATTAGTGGTGAGGCAAAATGGTAGGAAGCTTAAATAATCACTGACAAAGCTACAGCCATTATTAGAAAAGGAGATTAGTGCATATAAAATATAATGTAGCTGGCTTTCAAATGTCAAGGATATTGGAAGCACATACAGGTACGGATGTCTGTACAAGACAGAGAAGAAAGGCTGCAATATACTTTCTTCCTTCAGCAGTGTTATACATGTTAGGCACTGGGAGTGCGCTCTGTTTTACCTGGATGAAATCACACAGATTTAAGCAGAACATTCTTACTCCATGGAAACTGAAGATCCAGGTAGGCACAGATCCTTACTTTTATTGGCATTTTTAATTCTTATTATTTCGTATGGGTGAAGGCAATGCAATGAACAGTATACCAACAAATTCTTGCTAAGCAGACAGTCATGTTTTGTAAATAAATAGCAAATGAAAACTATCAAGTTATTTGGATTACTGAAAATGTTTTTGCAACTGATAATTGCCACTCAAGGAAGAGAATGCCAGCAGTGACTGTTGTAAGCAACGTTTTATGAATAAGACCAGAGTTTATGAGAGAGCAGTGCTACCCAGAAAAACCTACATTAAAAAACAAAAAAAATCTATGTGTCCCCAGAGCTCAAGACAGACAAAGGTACCTTTTAGTTAGCTAGATTTTGCTAAATGCCCACAGAACTTGATGTAGATTCAATAAATCGTGACCTTTTCATGGAAGGAATTGAAAGTGTTTCATGAAAGATAAGGTTTTGTAAGGTAGTTGGTTCTCTTTTCTGAGACGCTCTGAATCCATGCCTGACTGTACTTTCAGGTGCAGTTTTTAGGAAAGTATAGGATAATGATAATATATAGTGAGTATTATACTGACATGGGTTTTGCCACCCATGTCTTTTGATTTTTTTAAACTCTTAAAGTTTTTTATTTATTTTAGCGGTAAGGAAGAGAAGGCAACATCCTTCTATAAGGAAAAAAGTAAAAACATTGTGTGAGACAATGATGGTAAGGAATATGGTAAGACAAAAGAGGTGGAAAAGCTCTCCAGAAAGGAGATTGGCTACTTTTAAGCAGCAGAATAAAGTTTTTGATCTTGTGTAGTGATCTTGACCTAAGGCTGCTGCAGTGGGACATCTTACTTCCTCCCTATCAGATGGAAAGACATATTATCGTGGCCATCCTATTTCATTTCCTCATAGTCTCTTTATTTGCACTTTCTCAACACTTTTGGAAGACTTTGAAAAGTAATCCTTTTCACTGAAGTTTTCTTATATCTTCTCTTTTAAATATGTTCTCTCTATTGCTATAGGAACATTGGGACCTTTGGTTCTGAAAAATATAGCAGCTTTGCTCCTTATCTTTGCTCCTGCTGCTGCTCCTTGTTTCTGAGATAAAATTTATAGAGTTGCATTTATCCCAGTTTTGTACAAGAAAATTTTCTCTTTGAAGAATATAGGTACATAAAATTATTAGATTAGATTAGATTAGATTAGATATAAATCTTCTTGGAAACATAATGAGTTTTTTACATTTTGAGGTTGATTTCTGAGTTTTGATTAACCTTGGTTTTTTTCTAAACCATGGGTATTGTGAGAAACTCTCAGATTTTGCAGGTATTTACACTTCATGGCACTGATCCTGAGAGGTTTTCTTTGGGAATGGTTATTTGATCTGTAGAGGACTTCACCAGAAGCAGTGGGTCTCTATTTAATATATGTAGGACTCAACCCAAGCAAAAAAAATTTCAGGGGCAGAAATATGATCTATAAACAAGCAGGGTATCTAGGCAATTTTCTGATCATAATACACGTGCCCATTTGTACAATTGTAGCTCAAATATTGCATTTCCAAAAACTGTACAGAAGAGTAAGAGAAGCAGGTATCCTCATATCTACATAAACCTTTAGCCTGAATAGTGTGTTACTTCACCACATATATTATGGAACAGTGCTATTGATTTAGCATGGTAGAAAAAGTACTATTAAACAAGAATAAAGGGTAAACATGAATAACAACAGTACCAATATATACAACCAGTCTTTTGTCAGACAATACATTAAGTATTTCTATAACAAACAGAACTGAAATCTTCAGACTGGCTCATAATTAGGCTCCTTTCCAAAAGTAATTCATTAATACAATAGCTACCCAAATCCCAGTTCAACTTAATTTCACTGACTTTGACTTTTGGACTAAAAGCATTAAGCTTGAACTAGCTAAAAATGTACAAAATGTGCATTCAATTAAGGAGTAATTAGATACTCAATCACCCTTACATCACACTGGGGATTACCCAAGAAAGAAGAGAGGTACTACTCACTGCAGTGTATAAAACAGTTTTCTTAATTAGTTTAGCACTAATTGAGATTGAGAAGGTGTCACTGTGTCACAGCATTAGTTTTGCTACATGGAACCTTATAAACACAAAGATTTTGGCTTCTTTTGGGCTTTCTCACTCGGATTTTTCGGTCTTATTCACCAATCCTGTACCTTCTGGCCACACAAATGGAAACTTTCTGTTCACTTCAGGGAGGGGGTTGGTCCCTCCTCCTTGTATCAGTAGCCCACTGAAAAACATGCCAAGAGTTTTTCCAGAGATGGAGAATAACTTATATTACTTGGTTGCTGTTGGTTTTTTTTTT
>VZRJ01011920.1:20068-88121 GCA_013397565.1 Ptilonorhynchus violaceus
AGCGTTACACCTTTATACCAAGCCCCAGGAAGAACTGGGAGTCCTCTGTGCTATTATGTGGAGTGTAACTGTGGGTAAAACCCACTGCTCTGTGAAGGACTTACAGCCTCCCTTAGGAGGCAGCTGGTAGAAAGTTCATGTAGCGGACCAGACAACATGACTTTTGGGGGGTATTGAATGATAACCAGGGAGCACATAGAAATCACTACACAGATTGTCTTGTGGGTAGGCACTGACTTCTTAGCAGTGCTGCTGGTGACTGATCGGCTCTACTCTCCCTTCCTCTTTAAGGATAAGAGTAGGAACTCTCTAGGATGTGTTGACTCTTCCTGCAAGCCATTGTAGCCCCAGGTTACCATTTGTACCTGAGCACTTATGGATTGTTTGTGTGTATGCACTGAGCTATAGTTAGCACTAAAATAACCTCAGGGGTAAAAAAAGGGAAATTATTAGTACAACAGAATTAAATGGTTTGAAGTCTCATACGTACTGCCTCTGAACTGAGAGCACTGGGGCAACCCGAGCACCTGAATTCTTAAGGTCATGCCAAAGCACGTGAATATGTGTTTGCAAGAAATCAAATATTGATTAGTCTCTGCTGTTAATGAATAAGAATATTACTGATATTAGGACAAATTGGGTGATTGCTTTCTATCCCCTGAGCACACCTGACTCCCATGAGAGCTGGTACTCTTCACTTAGTAAGGCCCCAAAAATAGTAAATGGTACCAAGTTCTCTGTGACCAGTGTATTTTTCTTTCTAGTTTACTGCCATGAGCACCAGGTTAGAATCAATTACCAGATTGATTCAGAAAGCCAATTGTAAAGCTTTGTTTCAAATTAATAATTTTACCACTGCATTTAACTTTGCATTTTTACTGCCATTTCCTCCATCGCTAGTAAATCTTCCAGCCTTGACTTTACCCTAAAAGAGAAGAATCAGGACCATTATGTCACTGAAGTATATACCCTGAAACTGCTCCCACCTGCTGTCGTGAAATCCCAGCTTTTAGTTTTCCCTGTCTCCCTGGCTGGACATAAACAGTCTTTCAGACCCACTGTGGAGGAATTTCAGTAACATAATTGTTCCATTCTCTTTTCAGAGAGGGGGAAGACAATGCTCCCACAGTGCCCGCAGATGAGAAATGGAAACTTTTGAGGCTGCTGCTTCAGTTGAACCACAAAGCCTGTATTGTTTGTCTTCATCTAATTCAGCCTTGATAGACAGCTGTGACAGTTGGTCTGTCCACATGGTCCAGTGAAATTCTGGGAATGAGGCTGTACATTAAAAGAAGAAAATGTATTAAATCTTCCAAATCACACTGTTAACTATTTTAAATGGTAGTTATCATTGCTTTTGTAGCTACTTTGCCATAGCATTCAATAGTCATCTGTGATCCAAATAGTACTGATTTTAAGCTTTGTATGAATGCTAATATATAGAAATATTCATTATTGTTTTGAATGTTAGATTTAATTTTATTCCATATCATCTCTTGTGCTGTCAGTAACCATATTTTCTGTAGAGGGAGATGCATTCTATAAAGGTAATTAAAACATTGTTTGTTCACAAAGAGTATTATACAAATTCAGAATTAATTTTTTGGCAGAAAGGAGCACTTCTCTGCCAAACATATGCACTTGACATGGTTTGTCTGAATAAAGCTGAATGACATTTGCTTTACTAGGAACCTTACTGAAATAAAGGACAGTTTGGAACTAAGGAAAATTAACCAGTATAACAATAAACAGAATTGTCTGGATTATTTTCTACTTGGTGAGTCATGGAACTTTGCAAAGAAGTGTTCATCAATTCAGGCAGAAAATTATCAGCCTTTGTTCTGCTGTGAATTATGACAGTTCCATTTGTTCTGTACATTGCTGTGAATGGTGGTCTGGGGACCTACTCTGCATGTCCTGAGCTCACTGCACAGCATGGGGATTGCTATGCTGGGCCACACATAACTTATCTGACAGAGAAGATAAGGCAAGGGTAGTCTGAACCAGCTAATCAAGCTCATAGCTTCTACTTCCTGCAAAACACCAAGATCTGAAGGACAGAGTCAGTAATGTGGAGGGCAGTAGCTTTGATCACCGTAGCTATTAGTGAGGTCCGCTGTCCTATCATGAGGTGGCAGGTTTATGCACAGACCTGTGTCAGTGGAAGAACCCCAGAGGCACAGATGGCAAGTTCCAGGCTGGCGCACAATGAAGATGCAAACTGGGGCTTACAAAAGGGAGGCCACTCCCTTGAAGCAGATTGATAATCAGTCACAAAGTCATTCTCAGCCAATGGTAAATGCAGAGTCAGAAGGCATCCTTAATCCACCTTGTCAAAGGTTATGGAGAGAGCTGCTGCTGAATAATAAGCTCTTGGAGTAATTTATGTGTATATTAGGGGCAGAAGAAACAATAGGATAAACCCACAGACCGCATGTGAGCTGGGTGAGGGGGACCAGGTACTGCTGACCACTTAATGTGTTTGTAGCTGGGTGTACTACAGAAACATGTGCTTCCTTTAGAGAAAAGCCTTGGCAGCATGCATTGCAATAAATGCACAGAAAATGTACAGCAAGCAGCCCTCCATGAAGTCATCTGTTTATTTTGGGCTTAGCAGAGTAGCAGTTGGCACATTGCTCCTTGGGCCTAGAGAAACCTTCATTTCTTGGGGTTATCTCCATCTCCTGCCCACATTTAATGAAGTATAACCCCATTATCTAGTCAATGGATTCAAGATTTCAGTGCTGGCCAAAAACATGCTTTCCACTTGCAGTGTCTGCAGCATGTGCATGTAGCAACTGCCTGCTGTCCCTTTTCCTTCAGCAGTGACTCTCCAAGCAGCTACAGCCAGAGCCCAACTCCCACTCCTGATCACCAGAGCCTGGCCTCCCACCCATCCACGTCATACCACAGAGCAGGCGAAGTCTCGGCTGCAATGGCCTGCAATGGCCTGGCTGGACCGTCTGCAGTTTTTGACAAGAGTCAGGTAATTTGTCTTAGTTGTCAGGTTTGGAACTAAAGCCTTGGGAAAACAAAACAAAGCTCTCTGAGGTGGAAGTCAACTGGTTTCTGCCAGGTGAAGAGCTGTTCTTGTCTCTGTGCACCTAGCAATGAAGGAACCCTCCAAAAGTGGAACAAACCATGTTCCAAACCCAACAATTCTCAGGTTATAAGCACAGCTCATTCAGAAGATCTCCCCTTGCATACGATGTATTATTAACTACTGAGTGTTAACTGACAGGAACTGTAGTAGTAATATGGCAAATATTGACATTAAGATGAAATTTGAACTAGATTTATTCTCTAAATAAACATGTTCCTTATCTTGGAGCTGGCTGATATTCTTGTGGCTGTGAAATACGGATACATTGCAAGGCAAATGATGTAATGTCTCCACTGAAAACTCCATTATTTCCCTTTCCTGTGCTCCCTTCCTGTGTTTGCTGTTCTTTCAAGCACTGCCTTGTGCAGTGAACTTCTAGTCATATAAATACTCCTACCAAGGAATTGAGGTTACTACATTTGTATCAGCATTTATCAGACTTTTTTTTTGTCCTAGGCTTAGCTTTGAAAGAAAAAGAAAACACCCTGGTAAAAATACTTATAACTGGTTTTTTGTCTTAAGAACTAGATTTAGTTATAACAACAAATTCATTCACAAAACACACCCCTTCTAATTACAGATTGGTCAACCCGCATTTGTAGTGTGTCAAAGTTAAATTAGTCTTTCTGGTTTTCATAGGGATCCGCAGGGAGGAATTTGCAGGAAGGGCTCTCTGTGTATTACTTCAGTTACACTGCACCCATGAGAGGTTTTATTGAGTGTGGCAAGGCTCTGCTGCTCTTCAATTAGAGTTCTACATGCCTGCCTTTGTATTAATATTTTTAAGAAGTCATAAAAACAGATAAAGGTGTTCTGAGGACAGTGTAAGGCCCTAAATTAATAATTTCTTCTTCAAGCCTACAGCTGCTAAAATTCTGAACCAGATTGCTGTCTGGAAGTATTTTTAAAGGTAAATAATAATGTGCATAATGCTTCACATAATTTTAAAGATTTATTAGAAATGGGAATTATAAGTTTCCAAGAAGTGTTGAGCAGTTGCACACTTGTTGATCAAGAAATCAATGGCAAAATACTTAAAAGCAGCATTGCGCCTCATCAGGCAAAAGCTGGCTCCACAGGCTTCGGATAAACTGTAGGAAGGTATTGGGAATAGGAAGAAATCCAGCTCTTGGGAGAAGGCAGGTGAATTGGCGCAGATGTCTGCTGTTAATGACCTTCCCTCCGCACGTGACGTATTCTTTGGTTTCCTCTGTAGTTTTCTGGAGCTCCCAGAAAAACATAGAGGCTTTAAACTCTGACTTCAGACCATGGTATGATGTGCTTTGCACCTGTGATCCTGGGCTCCTGCTAATCCATATCACAGGAGCTTCTTAGAAAGCACCATGCCTCCTTAAAACTGCCTTTTTGCCTGGCTCCCACCTTTCCATTGTGTGAAAATTAAGGCATGGGTGGAGCAATAATAAATTCTAGGCCTGTTCCCAAAATATGCCTGGGAGGTAACCAGGCATATATTGGTGTGGGTTAAAGGATGGGCTTGATCCCACACATTACATTGGCAAGCATGGTGTAGTGGCTCTGTATAGAAACAGGTGTGAGGTACGACATAGGTCTAAGGGGAAATAAGAGTGGTCCCTGGTCAGCATCCTTGTCTGCTTCCTAAAGGTTGACTCATCTGTGTTTCTGAATCTCAGAGGGTAATTGAAGACTGCTGTTGCTGAAGAGGTAAAAGTGCTTAACAACAGGGAAACAAAAAATAATTTTACTGAGAAATTTCAGCTGAATTTTGCTGAGACTGCAGGAGGAACGAGGAGAGGAGATCCATGCACATGCAGCTTCACAAGAAGTCATACACATCAGCGTTTTCCAGACCCTGCCAGGGTGCAAGCTGCCTTAAGCTCAGACTCACCTTCATTGAGTTTGACTGGTAGGCACAGCACTGGTGCAGTAATGGCCTTGTGCAAATCATTCCTTTCATGATCGTCACATGAACTCCAGTGAGAATGAAGAGAAACTTCCTCCGTGTAGAAATGGGGGGTGCCTCATGGGGGAATGATGGCTGTAGAGAAAAAGGGGAAAACCATCTAAGTGTTGAAAACCATGGAAGGAGCACAAAGTTTGGCCTGCCTTTTCCTCCTTGGCTGGGTTTCATGGTGGTAATGGCAGCCGTGGAGTTTGCTTTGAGAGGTGTTCTTCCTTTATACATTAGTGCTGCCTGCTGAAATGTCAGGTAGCTGGAGAACCGTCCACCACACCTCCTGAGGCTAGGCCATGCGCGTTTGGAAGTATTTATGTGCACATTTATTTATGAAACTGTAGGTGCCATTGTAAGCAAAACTACGTGTGTGTATTTATCTCTTTAGAATCCTATACATAAAAAAACTATTTAAAAACAAAAACAATTAAAAATTAATTGTAGAACTTCTAATTCAAGTTAATAAATTTTGGTATGAAGACTATATGCCTAACATCAGCTCACCAGCACTGTACATATCCTGTTGGTATTTGTATGATTGAGTTTCTCCCTTTGCTTAATGAATTCGTGTAAAAGTCCTGTTCCCTTTCCTTTTCCCCCATTATTCATTTTACAGCCTCAGGTTCTTTATACTGAATGCTGTTTGAGACTTGATCTGCAGACATTTTTCATTTTCTCATGAATCTTTCTCTCTTAGAGTATTCCTTTGAATACTTCAGATGTATTAAAGAACTTATCTTTATACTCACTTTCCATAATCCTTCTCTCCTCTATCACATGAGGATTCGTCTCAGATCATCTGTATGATGCCAGGTATAAGACCCAGCAATCAGCCATGTCACAGAGAGACTCTTCATATGGACCTTCAATGCCTGTAGTCCTTGCCAGGGAGAACTATGTTATACCATAACTTAGCCCTATCTGCAAAGTTAAAAACCCAGCACTGACTCAGTGGTCAGATCACCTTCAGTCTTCTTCCTGATTTTCTGGGATAATGACTTCTAATGCAAGGTTTGCTTTTCAGTGCTGGGTTATTTTTTGTGACTCTTGTGTTCAGTATCTTCAAATCCTTCTCACCAGTGTTCTTCCCATGCTGTTTACAGAAACAGTGGCAGCTTTTTATTTCTGCTTGGCCTTCCCCACAGCTTGACCTCATCTTGATCCAAAGAGGCCCTCTCTTCCCCAGATATCAGGGAAACAACCAAAGATGGGGTAAAAGAAGGAAATATTAGATAAAATTGGAAAGAACTTGCCCTATAAAGTACACAATGACCTGTTTAAGCCTTGAATAACAAAGAAAAAAGAAAGCATAAAGATAACAAAGGAAAAACAGCATAAAGAAACTTCCTTAAGTGTCCTTTTCACTAGCAGGGATGTGGTTGGCAATATTCTTTCCCTAGTTCTATCTCGACTTGCTTTTGTTGGAAGTGGTCCATTTTGGGTTGTGTAACACCAACTGACTAACTCGCAGCCAACTCTCAAATCAGTGATCAGAAACCACATCCAGCCAGCTTTATTCCCTGAGACTTCTGCTCTCCTCACCTCTCCCACCAGTGACAGGGAATTGGCTGTTTGTCCTTGGACAGCAACCCTTATCCCAAACCCTGTCTGTTCACCACATTCCCTGCATTGGGTTATCTTCCCACCCCCACCACATCTCCTGAGATGGAAGGCAACAAAGAAATAAGATCATAACACAACCGCCATTCTTTTATAAAGTAAAGTACTTGAGAAGGCAAGAACTTCAAGCGCATAAGCAATTCACATGCTTATTATTAAAGGTGATGTTTGTGTCTGAGATGGAGACAAAAACAACTTGATCTTACATAGACATAAACTCTTTTTCTCCCTTAGGCTTTAATATAAATATACACTACAAACAGGGCTTTCTGAAGTGCCTCCCGTGTAAACATCTGACAGTGGTAAGCATGAAAGAGATGAAAGCTATGATAAGTCAGTGAACACATATAGCTGAATATGATACACCATGTCAACAGTATTTTAAATAGCAGGTATAAAGTAGTTCTAGAAAATGTGTGTTTAGCCTCATGTTGTGAAGATACCAGGGTTTTTTTTGGATGCACTATGGATTTGTTGGAAGTGAATTTCATTATATTGGATCATAATTTGAAAAAGGCTTGGTCTCTTTATTTGGGTAATCATATGCGTGGCTGAGCAAAAAGAAAAACAAATGCAAACCAAAGGTAGCTGAAAGATTTATTCATGGCTTAGAATCATGTAGTAGTTCACACAGATAAGGAGATGTTTACTCAAAGGAAAAATAAAAAACAAACACAAAAAACCCTGAGAGATCTGTTCTCTTGGCAGGGAAGCCACTAAGGATTAGCAAGTGCATGAGTGTCAGTGTGAAATTATAGACTTTTTTGGCATTTTATGTTTTGACCACCCCAGTTCCACACAATTTAAAATGGAATCCTAGAAATACATGAGGCCAAAGCATCTCAATATACCTGTGAATAAGGTTTTAATGAATGAATAAAAGGTCTTACAAAGCCAAAGAATCTGTTTTCAACAGGTATCTGGCCTTCAGATGATGATGTGATGGCACAAAATTTTTGCAAGTGTCCTGTAAAGACAGTGTAATTGCACTATGTTATCCAACCACTAGATGTCTACATACTATAGAGCTTCAGCCCGGGTTTGTTCCCCAACGTAAAAGGCAAACAAAGAAAATGTGTATCTGCAGATGTCTCTCTTTGTATCATAACTTTGTATCTGTTTTTTTTCTGACCTATGCCCCTCATCCAAGGAGGGGTCTGTGGGTAAGATAAATTACATGTATGAAAATGACTGGTTTCTGTTAAAACTGAAAAGCAAACTGTAGATTAAGCCATATGTCAAGATCACATCTATTCAGATAAAATTCACAAATACCACAAATCAAGTACGAGTTGTTACTACCCAATTCCAATGAAGCAAGTCACGTGGCACCTCAAAGCAGCAGTAACCTCCAACAGAGACAGTGACTGGTCAGTCACTGTGGCCGTGATGTGGCTATGAGGTCAGCCCTGTGGCCCCAGCGGGGTCTGGGCACACCCATGGTGCAGGGCACCACTGTCCCAGCATCATTGTGGCTGCATTGGAGACCCCCATGGTGTTTGGGCCGGTGGCAACAGGGCCACCAGTGGTTTTGAGGAGCACCATGAGTCCCAATGCTGGTTTGACTCCAGCTCTTCAGGGAGTCCCACTGGTTTTTCTTGCTTTTTCCTTACAAAATGGAGCTGTTTGATTTCAATGGAATCAGAGCTGCTAGGAAATGTAAAGCTGAGTTTCGAGCACTGTGAGCCCACAGATAGTCCCCAAGTGTTTTCTTTGTAATAATTAAGTTAAGGCAACAACACATCTTTCCTGAACTGTAGGACAGCCCAGACTAAGTGTGCTCTGAATGGGCAGATGCTGACATACCCGGCATAAACACTTTTCTCACAGGGTTTTCCCAAGGCATGGTGATCAGCAGCCCTTCTTTGGTGCTCCCTGTGCTGAAATGCCAAGAATGGGATGGGGAAAAAAGAAATCCTGTGCTTTCAGGACCTTTGCCACTGCCTGGAAAGCACATATTAGATACCTGGTTTCAGAGGTCCCTGTTATCTGAGTTCATGGGAATAAGTGAAATTTGTGAAGTTTTGTGAAACTTACTGTTTACGCAAGGCAGTACTTGCAGTGTCTCAAGTGAGCACCAGTCCAGAGGCAGATTAACTATGACCTATAACCCCTGAATTTGAACTCTGCTTCCTCCCTCCAAAGGCCTCTTCACACCTGCATTATGTTGCTTTTATTTGCTGTTCCAAAATACAATCTCTTCTTGCTTCTCCTGATCTGCTGCCTTCCTTTGTTGCACATTCTTTCCCAAACACGTTTAGTAGTGGGTGGCTGCAGAACGCAGATGTTTTCCATGTGCTACTTGATATTACAGTATTCACCCTTTCCCAAAAAGTTTGAGTGGTGTATTATGTTCAGGCTTTCCATGCTTCCTTACATCTCTTGGTTAGATAATCAAGTAAGAGTTCTTAAATTCAGTTTCTCTTGAACAAAATTGAATCTAATATTAAGGATTCATTCTCATTTTAGAGTTGATTACCATAGTTGTGGTTAGTGTTCCACCACAATTAACTTTGTTTTTAATCACTAAAAGGCTAACAAGCTCATTTCACACCGCTGTTACTTGGATTCATAAACGCAGAGAAGGAAGGTCCAATAGGTGTCTTGCAATTACAAACTGCAGAAACTTTCTTTCACTGTCTTTAGCAGTGAGTGTCAAATTTGTGAAGCTGAGGGACAGAGTGATGAGGAAATTTTTCTGTTTTTAAGAAGTGAAGGAACAACTGATAAGTTGCCGTTGCTACTTCTTTTTGAATTAGAGCAGAATCCTGTTGCCATTTATGTGAATGCTAAACTGTGAAGTTCTGCAGAGTAACTTTTTTTTTTTTAATTCACAATGCCTCTGAAATTATTTTGGGAAGATTGTTTGTCTTGAGAGAAGAGCCCACAGTGTGCTCAGTCTTGGGATCTCAAAAGTAAGGAGCCAATGAAGCCCTTGGAAGATGGGTCTTTCTTTCCACCTGCAAGAAAAGGAAGTGCCCTTCTTGATATTTCTAGAACTTTTCTGAATTGCAATGAAGTTTTAATCAAGTGAGCATATCTTAAATTACTGAGATTTTAATTTTCAACCAGTTTTACTCATGCTTTATAGGACTTCTGTTATATTAGCTAAATTTCTCCTTTCATCAAGCCTCCAGCTCCTTTCTAGACCAACCTGCATTCTACCTTTGGTTTTTATTGTAATTGTTTTTATTTCTCAAAGAGAGAGAAAAGAAGAACGAATGCTTTTTAAGAAACTATCTGTCAGTTTTCCTGTAAATGAAGAGAGTGATAATATGTGGTTACATTACCAGCTCTTAATAGGAGAGACTTTGTGACCTCAAAGACACGCCTTCTCTTGCTAATTAGTCAGTTAAAAAGCAATCTGGCACTACTTTGAGAATCTTTTCACACAGAAAGAAATTTAGCTGGGCATAGATGAGATTGATTTTACATTTTACATTTTAATAATGCTTCTTTCCCACCAGTTTCTAATAAGGAAGAACCAAAATATATGCAGTTTTGGGCAACAAGACACAAGGTGATGAGATACCCCTTTTCCCTTCACTTTCCTTATGCCTGTCCCTTTCCTTGGAGACCAGAAGAATGAGAAAGAATTAAAACATGGTGTCCTTTCCAGCAACAAATTCCAGCTGGCATTTTAGCTGCGGTGGACATCAACATGCAGGGGTAGTGCTGTGGTCACGCAAACCAAAGCAGTTGCACCTGCAAGAGGAGGACATTTGGCTAGAGCAAGGAAAGAGTTAGATATCTGTCAAGTCTAAATCTGCTCTCAAGAGCTTTTCAATTACTAATTTAATGAGCTCATGGGGTGTTTTTTATCTCGTTATCTTTCATTAGATTTCAATGAGATCTTTCTCCTCTTCTCCAGACAGAGTCCTCCCATTTTCTTGGTGCATTCTTCCTGTTTATACTCAGCAAACAGGAGAGTGTTCAGAGCTGTGGCAGAAGCACACTCAAGTCTATGTGTGCAATCCAGACTGCACCACCAAAGTGACTTGCAATTACTTATGATCAACCAATATTAAAGTGGAAAGTTTCACTCTATTAGGCCTGGTCTTTATAAAAGAGACCACAGATTTTTCACCCAATAATTCCTTCATCAAGTTGAGAAGCTTGCATTGACCTTCTGTCTTGTCTGGAGTTACCTTTAATCTGTGTTCTCAATGTTTTGCATCTGGCACTATATGTAACCATATTTGCACGACATGCAGTGTTGTGTGTGGTTTTCACATATTTTTTTTCATGTGCTTCCTTTTTTTCTTTTTTCTTTTCCTTTTAAGTCACATCTCATTTTTTTTTTTGCTCATCAGCTTTCCTCCAGCTTTTATACTTTTTACTTTCCTCCTAGATTCTTTCTGTCACATGCCATTTCTGTCAACAGGGTGCACATGGGCTGTGCTTCCACTCTGTAAGATCTGTATGCTCCTGGATCAGCCTGTGGTACAAATCCAATCTGAATGAGGCACAGGCATATTTCTGATGAATTAGCCAGAGTACAGTATATGGATATATGCCAAGATTTATCCCAACTATGGGTAAACAGATGATGTGTATTCGGCATAAAATTAGAGTGGGCAGGATGAGCTAAAAAGTGATCTGTCAAGACAGATTGAAGTTGTACTAAGAGAATTCAAAATATTTGGAACAAATTTGAACTGACAGACTGAAGTTGTTTTAGTGCTTTGTGTCATATGGCCACAGGGTTTTCGGTCTTGTAACAGGCATCTTAAAACAGGTTTACCAACTTGTCTATTTACAGCCTCAGTAACACTAATGTCAGCAAAGTAATGAACTTCCTGCTATTAAGACCAGAAAGAATCCTTCAGGTAATTTCACCTGATCCCTGAATGACCCAGACAGTAAAATTTACTTTATTAATCCACATTGTGCTCAATATCCTTCCATTGTTCTTTAATGCCAAGGCCCCATGACAGATAATATGTGAAGCATCCAGAAATACAATGTTGTTTGGATGATACAATCAACACATCATCTAGACAGCACATGTCTGGGAGTTGTACCTAGAGTCACACTTTCACACAGAACCTCTGCAAACCTTTTAGCTTAGAAACAGCCATCCTCAGCCTGGGTCTTGGCACTACCTGAGGAGAAAGGCACCAGCCATGGATAAGAGACAGCTGTGGCTGGTGGTTGCCACACCAGGTAACTCCATTGCCTGCTGCTTGCCAGCTGAAGTGAGCATTTGGCCACTGGAGTCACAACATGCTTGAGAGGGGTTTACAGGCTTTGCACTTCCAGGGCTTGTGCCTCAGAGAGATACAGGATGGAGATGCAGTCTAAGACAGTACCCCTAAGGCTGCAAAAGAGAGCAATCTAAGGAAAAGCTCTTCCATCCCTACCGGTGGAAATCCAGAACTGAACTCTGAACTTTATGAGATGAAAGTTTTTCCTGTTCATCTGTATACCTGTAGATCAGGTATACTATTAGGAGGGCAGTTGAGTGAGAAGATAAGAAGGAACACAGATGGACAAATTGATCGAAATAAATCCAGAATCTTTCCTGACACTGCAATCAGGTGACAGCTCTTAAGTGAAGAGCAAACAAGACCACTTCCAACAGGGACACAGGAATCTCTTTGTGGATGAACTGAGAGTGACAAAGATCTTTTTACTTTTAAAAGTTTTTAATAAATAGATAATGTAGGGGACCAATGGTGTATAAAAGAGCTTATGCACTTGGAAAAAATGTTTATTGCTTTCTACCCACTTGATTGCATAAGATCCCTTGATCTGATGGTAGAATGATTGGATTTGGCGAAAGTGTAACACTTTTCTCCAAAAGTGACTAAGTCACCTTTCTAACCTAGTAAATAGCCTACCTCTGTGCATGTTCAGACATCACCTCCCAGAAACCAGTTTCCTCTCTTTCTCACTCCTGTTGGTCCTTCAGCTCCAACTGCAGGACAAATGTGTCTGTTCTCTTTTCCTGACTCACAAATCTCCAGGACGTGTGTTTTTATACAAAAAATAACTTTCTTTGCTGTTTTGCAGGTACTGGACAGTCAGTAGGGACGGTCCAAATGCTTCATGCCTTCAAAGCTCTGTTAAGGACCTATTTCTTAAGTACCACTTCAGCCAAGTCATCTCTGAGCAGTAGGAGATAGCCTGGAAGATATTTATTGCCTGCTTGTCGTGTTTGTTGTATACTTGCACAAGTTTTCCTCCTGACAGAGCTGTAGTAAGACATTCTAGTACTCAGAGTGCCTAATAGTTTGCCTTTCTAATAATGCAGTTTGAATAAATATAAAATCATAAAATGGATTGTGTTGGAAGGGACTTTAAAGATCATTTTGTACCAACCCCCCTGCCATGAGCAGTGACACTTTTCACTAAACCAGGTGGCTCAGGGTCCCATGCAGCCTGGCTTTGAACATTAACAAGGATGAGACATCTACAACATCCCTGGGCAACCTGTTCCTGTGCCTCACCATCCCTCTAATCATCTTTGTGGCCTCCTCTGGACTCGCTCCAACAGATCAATGTCCTTCCTTTGCTGGGGACCCCAGATGTGGCAGCAGTACTCAAGGCGGGGTCTCACAAAGATGGAGTAGAGAGACAGAATCACCTCACTGGACCCACTGGCCATGCTGATTTTCATGCAGCCCAGGTTACAACCAGCTTTGATATTTGTTCAAATACTTAAATTCTCAAATAAATAATTCAGTATTAGAGTTGCAGGCACTAAATATTGATTATTCGTAGAAATTTACTACAAAATGGCATTGGTTCTGCCTAGCCAGGTAGTCAGTCTCTTGAAAAAGAGGCAGATGGTAGGGCTGGAAATGGATGGGCCTCAAGGGTACCTGCAGTGCAATCGCACCTGCTTTGGGAGAGAAAGGTAGAGTCACCCCAGTGACCCTGATGGAGGTCTGAAGTTTCACTGCTGGATCCAGGTGCTCAGGTCTTGAGCTGGAAGGGCCTAATGAAACGATGTGGTCCTTCCTGGGTCACTGAAGAAGAGATGTAAAGGAGTAGCCAAATTAAAGCTTTATCCTCCCTGCTCTGTACCCTGCTTGGGTAGAGTTCAATGAGGCACTTCGATGTGAATGCAGGAGCATTCACTCCCAGAGGAGTTCTCTCCTTTCTGTACATGAGGCTGTTGCTGCTGCAAAAACACAGGGATGTTGAGCTGTACTGTCCAGTCCTATCCCTGCACTGAGGCAAGAGTGGCTGAGGGGTATTTGCTTTAGGGATCTTCCCATGTGAGCTTTCCCCATCCCCTTAGAAAGCTTTTCGTCAGGGCTAACTGCACTCAGCATCAGTGACCATGTTCCCCTGCCTTGTCCCCATCCCTCTTGGGTTCTTCAGCAGGGCACCATGAGGACTGGGGGCTCCCTGGGGTGGCAGGGCGAGGCCTGGTAGCTGGTCCTGTTTCACCACCTCATCCAGGAACAGCCAGGGACACCGGGGCAGACACTGTCCCATATTAGGCACTGCCTTGGGGACAGGGACAGTCCTGGCAGTGCCCTCAGGCAGTGACACAGAAATTTGTTCTGTGCCTAAAAGTCTTTTACTTGCCTCAAAATTGTGTTTGCATCTGTTGACAGTCCTGTCCTCTGAAAAAAGCCTTGTACCCATCTCCACTATTTTCTGCACTGGGAATTTTTGTTAGTTTTGGTGGGCCTGTCATCTCTGTGGTACAGAGAAGCCACCATCCCACTTGAGGACTGTGACGCAAGTGACCACCAGATGCTATGGATCCCAGCTGGTATCACCTCCTGGTGGTTCCTGATGTTCCTCTTTCCTGTCCTCTATGCCTCCCTCATGGGGCTCACCTAGGCAGACAGAAATTTGATGTTGGCACTGTGAACTCTGCCGAACCACAAAATCTGCATGACTTAATTTCAGGGGCCTCATCAACAAGTCTTGGGAAGAAAACAGCTGATTAAACAGTGACTAATCCCTGTTTGTTGTTGGAGGGAAAAGTAGAACAGTAAAACCTCTTCCATGTTGCCCTTCTCCTGAAGTTAAAAGGGTAAAAAGGAAGAAAAGCAAATAACTGTGCTTTGGATAAAACAGAAAACCTCCTGATCAGAACAGGAGCTATTTACACATGCTCCTCAGATGATCATGTGCTGGTCAATTTTAAATTAATATAATTTCACACCTGTTTCTTAGCTCTTTCTTCATTCCTTGTGCACATTGGTAATCCCTAGGTGACAACGACCTGGCTTCCAACAGTGAGGAGTTGTGCCAGGGCTGTCTGGGAAGAAGATGCAGGGAGAAAGGTGAGGGAACTTCATTGTGCTGGTTCTCAAATGCCAGGCTGTGCTCTTCTGCTCAGTCAGGCTTATCCATCCTAGTGGGAAACTGCTTCAATAATCCTTACTTTGTCCTGTCTGCATTAATTACAGAGAGTCACCTGTACTTTCCTCCTTGGCATGGGGCTTTGCCATCCGGTCTGAGTGCTAGTGCTCCAAAGGGCTGCTGGAATTTTCTTGGGCATTATAAAAACATAATAGTTTGAGGTGGCAGGATGGCATAAAGGGGTGAAAATGAAGAGTCATGTTATGATTGTGCCATGAGCCCTCCAAACTCATGTGGTGAACAGCTTTGTGACCCCATCCCGGGGCAGCCCAGCCTGGAATGAAGCTGTTCTGCTCTCCAGCAGCTCCTCTTAGACACTCTTGCCCACTAGACTTCCGCTGCCTAAGCAAGGAAAAGGCAGCTCTAATACACAAAGGCAGAAAGTGGAGTCAGTTTTTTTCACACCCAACTGATGTTTCCAAGTGCTGCCACCAGAGGATGTACCAAGCACATTTTTTGCTGTATCAACACACAAACACATAAACAGATTAAAATAGCCAGATTTACCAGCAGAGGTAGCATAACTTTTGTATCAACACAGGAAATATCAGTGTAAACAACAGTTCTTGAAAAAGAGAACACAGAGAGAGAGGTAAGGAAGTTACGCACTGTATTTTCTGATGTATTTATCCCAGCTCTGGAGTATTTAACATATTAAATAGTAAATGAATTTCTGATTTTTCTAATGTGTTGCTAACACTGGGAATATCTAGGCTAGGTCACTTCCAGTATTTAAAGCAGTTTCTATCAAAGACAGCAGCCATTTTGATGTTTGAATTTTTTTCATTGCAGTAATTCACCTTCTAGATCTGGGGTAGCTGGCAATTTAGGCACCAGGTAGAATAGAGTGTTCAAAGAGACAATGGCTACTAAAGTGAGGCACTGACTCAAAAGCCATTTGAAAAATGATTGCTATAAGAAGGAATGGTAAGAGCATCAACTGTAGATAAAGAGACAGCATTTAAAACTGGTGTTTTAGGGAAAATTGTCAAAGATTTCTTAGTGGTTACATTCTGTGTCAACAAGAAAGTATACACTTTCAACTGAAAAAAGTAGTCAATCTCACCCTGGCATTTGCCCCCTTATTTTGGGGGATATTTCTAGGAAGCCACAGGTATGCTTCACAATGCACATTCTGAAAATGTATAAGGTAGTGGAACATTCAGGAATATTCATCCTGCATTAATTGTTTTCAGACTTCATTACTGGTCTGACTCTGACTATTTGGTGTCTGGTTCAGTGGCAAACCACCCCATTCAGTGGAAAAGGATCAAACCTTGAAAAATATATTTTAAAATTAATTATTTGTCATCACACTCTGAAATAAAGACAGCTCTTTACAGGAGCTTTATCTTTCATGGATAAACTGAGTTATGCAGTTGTGATCCCTTCCTGGAACCAACTCATTTATGTCTTTGTGTTTGTTTAACTAAATAACCATCTAATAACTCAGGAGTTATTAACTTTCTAAAACAACCTGTTTACTCAGCACATGACCCCTCTGTATTATGATAAACAAACATGAAATCAGATGGATTAAGGAAAGACTCACTGGTCTCATTTGAAGTCTGCATAGAAGAATTATTCTGGATACATGCTAAATTGCAGTTATTGTTTATTTGAATGGGCTTGTCAGTATAAAAATTAGCAGAATAATTTTCCTTCAGTTATGGTGTTTGCAACATCTGCAATTGCTGTAGTGCAGAGCAGTGGATGAACAGATTCATCTTCCATATTGTAAATACAATCAGGTTCTTTCAGCTGTCAGTGTACTACAGTTCATTTTTTAACCAATCATACACTATTTCAGTTATTGATACTATCACTAGCCACTTAATCCTGTCCATTTGAACTCCATTTGCAAGTACTGGGAAGCTTGGATGTTGCAGTAAATTTGTTTATTGATCATCTACTTATAAGACAAGTATTTTTTTACTTCTTCCTAATGGCAAACAAGCAAATTCTGAGGACGTTTTCACACTCTTGTATTCTCATGGCCAGTGTTAAGTATCTGTCCATGACTAGAGCCCCTGGCAGACCTGTAACACATCAGGTGCTTGATCACTTCTTCTGAAAGTGACAAGTCATTCTTCCCCCTTGTATCTGTGAAAGCAGATAGAGAGGGAATTTGTACCCCTTGCAGCTCAAGTCCCTCCTCACACTTTGGCCCATGCGGTACACAAGCTGTCATCTAAAGCTTCTCACAATACTTTCTTAGAAATCCCTTGGCTCTAAGAAGTTAGGATATAACATCCCTACTCCTGACTGCCTTTGAATTTTCTGTTTCCTTTATTTCAATAGCACAAAAGGAAATCAGACACATCATAGAAATTTTATACACAAGTGAGCAAACAAAACTCAATCAACACCTAAGGCGTAGAGAAAGAGCACAGTTCAAATATTAATATTTTTTTTGATTAGAGCCTGGCTGACTGCCTGATTGACTGACTGACTCTTCAGAAGCCCATTCGCTCACAGATTCCAGCATGCTGGAAGGGGGGAAGGCATCCTGTGGGTACAGGATCCTCTGAACCCAGCTGTACCCCAAGCAAGTCATTACAGCTAGAAACATTGGGTAAGCGGACACCAGAGGCTCCACAAGGCAGACTGGGGAAGAAGTTGCTTCTGAGAGTCCTGTTTATGAAGCGACTGGAGAGCCAGGCACACCTGGTCTAGTCAAGCCATTCCTTGTGATGAAGTCCTTGCTGCTTGCTGCCACCACGGACCCAGCTGTGCAGCCCACACCTCTGGTGTCTCCACCTGAGCCGCAAGGAAGCAAAACCTCCAGAGGAGCCTTCAAGCAGAGCTCAGGATTCCTGCAGCCCCCTCCTCTCTCCTGCTGAACCTTTCCTTCACCCAAAGCAGGATCCAATTCACTGTCCTCAGGAGCACCTGGCACATGTGCTCTTTGCCCTTTTGTTGTTAGCACGGTGTCTGCCATGAGGTAATGTCACTTGAGCAACTGAAGAGTGGGCAATCCGCCTAAGATACAACAGGTAGGACAATGCCTAAGAAACTCCATCACTCAGGTAAACAGTGCCAGACAGAGCTGGTTAGAACAGCCTTTCATCCTGGCAACACTCTTAGCTCTGATGTTTGCACACATGCCCCTAACACTGAATTTTTCAGCCAGCTGTAATGTCAGAAATCTCAAAAGCATTTTTGATTAGCTTGTTGTGGGAGATTTCAGCTGTACTTCACATGGTCTTCTCCTCTCTAGTGGACAAATCTGGAGCCAATTTCTGGTGAATAACTTCATCCAAAACCTCACTGTAGTCGCTAGCACTTCTGAGAATTCTCAGATGGGTGGCTGACAGGAAGCTGCCTGATTACATGAGTTTTAACACATCTTTCAGCTAACTCTGAGACCTAAATGCAACATCTGTTAGAACATGCAAGAACGTCATGTGGATTTATGATATTTGCTTGAGGATTCTGGAGCCATAAACCAATGAATGGATTACAATGAGATAAATACAGTATTTCTCTTCTGTCAAAGGCAATTCTGTCCTGATACTTTTCAATGCATTATTTAATTGAAAGCAGTTCCCATTTTGCTCAACCTAGCAATTTGAAAAGATAAAGCTCCATTTCTTTGTTTGAATATACTGTCAAGTGCATTTGAAAATAAAATGCTCAATCATGATAATGTTAAGACTGCTCCTTATGTTTGTGGGTTTAAAATGTTAAACCTAATAATACTCCTTTTTTGAAACTGGGCCAATGCTACTTCACTTGAAGTCAATGGGAATTTTGCCAATGACTTAAATGAAAGCAAAGTTGGGGCCTACATATTAGCTTCAAGCTTTAGGACTCCACAGGAACCCAGAACTTCCACTTTCTGAAAATTAAGTATTTCCAATTGCACTGATCTCTCTGACTGTAAATTGCTGCCACATCTCCAAAAAAGCATTAAAGTGAACACTGACAAAGAGGGAAATATTTTTTTATAAACTGGAAATATACCTTTCCTTTCCCCCCCACCCCCCCGGAACAGTTGCATTTCTCAAAGACATGAGACACAGTGCCAATCCTGCAGGCAAATTCTACACAAGTAGAATTGCAAAGCACAGGTACCGTCTGCTTGTCTTCAACAAGCCTGCGCACAGCCTGGGAGCCCACCTACACACAATGACTGGGTAGCTATAGATGCTATACCTACTTCAAAGACTTTTTGAAGACCAATGTCTTTTAAAAGATTATTAAAAATACTTATGTATTTTTCTAGTACTGATCTGTTTTGTTTTGCCAGAATGGCTGTCGTGGTTTGACACTGGCCACATGCCAGGCACCCACGGAAAAGCCACTCACTCACCCTCCCATGCTCTGCAGCTGGACAACGAAGAGAAAATTCAACGAAGGGTTCATGAGTTGAGATAAAGACTGGGAGAAAACACTCCAAGGGCAAAACAGACTTAACTTAATGATATAAAGTGAATTTATTACCACCAAGATCAGAGCAGGAAAATGAGAAATAAAATAACCCCTTAAAAACACTCCTTTTCCCCCCAACCCCTCCGTCTTTCTCACTGACGGTGCAGGGAGACCGGGTGGGGGTTTTTGGTCAGTTCATCACCCAAGATTGTCTCTGGCTGCTCAGGGAGAGGAGTTGTTTTCCTGTGGCACCATGGGGTCCGTCCCATGGGAGACAGTTCTCCATGAACTTCCCCAGCGTGGGTCCACTCTCACAAGCAGGTCCCAAAACTGCTGCAACGTGAATTCATCCTGCGGGCAGACCATCCTCCCAAAACTGCTGCGGCGTGGGTCACTTAGCCACGGGGTGCAGTCCTCCAAGGACAGGCTGCTCCAACCTGGAAGCAAGGCCTCTCTCTCCATGGGACTCCCGCCAGGCCACAGCCTCCTCTAGGCATCCACCCACTCCAATGTGGGCATCTCCCCCACGGGCTGCGAGTGGATCTCTGCATCCCCTGTGGACCCCCATGGGCTGCAGGGGGACAACTGCCTCACCATGGGCCTCACCACAGGCTGCGGGGACATCTTGGCTCCGGCGCCTGGAGCACTTCCTCCCCCTCCTTCTGCACTGACCTTGGTGTCTCCATTGTTGTTTCTCTCACATGTTCTCACCCCCTCCTCTTCTCTGGCTGGAATTAAAACTGCACCCCCAACTTTGTTTTGATTTCTTCTTAAATATGTTATCATAGAGGCGTTACCACCATCTCTAATTGGCCCAGCCTTGGCCAGTGGCACGTCCATGCTCAGAGCCATCAGGGATTGGCTCTGCTGGACATGGTGGAAGCTTCCAGGAGCTTCTCATAGAAGACACCTCTGTGGCCCCCCTGCTACCAAATACCAGGCCCTGCAAAACCAATACAATGGCTCAAAAGGAAGGGTAAGAAAAGTTTAAACATTTTGTTACCAATTCTAACCAAATTAATTAAATAAACTCTTTTTCAGTTTTTATGAAATACTAATAAACTCAGTAGGCAGATGAAAGGAAGACCAGACAAGTTTAACCTGATGTACAGATGAACAGTCCTTAACAGCACTCAGTCCTTTGAATGAACAGTAGACATATCTCACAGAAAATGGTTTCTGCATTTGGACCAGTACCCTATGAAACCCCAAGTTATTGTAACCAATGCTTTAATAATGGTCTGAGAATACAAGTAAACATGAAGAAAAGCAAGAAAGAGACAGGACCAAATTCACTACTCCACTTACACATCCAATTTGAGATGTCAGTCTCCCCAGACACCAAATTAATCTCCTGGATTTGGAGAGGCTTCCTTCCTCTCCTCATTTGGTGATCAGATAGCTCAGAGATGAGAACTGCAGCTCAGCTACAAATCAGGTGGCTCAGTGACATAGTGTCACTATCCCTGCTTGCCTGATTTCCTAGAACCAGCACATCTTCAAGGCTCAAGCTGAGGGTTTATCTGAAAAGGAGTTCAGAAAAATTGTGAAGACACTTCTGAAATCGTGAAATCACAGAATGGATTGGTTGGAGGGGACCTTTAAAGTTCAACTAGTCCAACACATAAATATAATAAAAATATTATATTTTACGCATGATTTCTTTTTAGTACATAAATTCAGCACAGAGACTAAAAGTCATATTCTGTTTGCTGTGACATACAAGAACTCATGGTCTGTCTCCCTCTGCCCAGCAATTTTGAGGAAATAATCTGTCCACTCCTTGAAAAAAATCACAGTATTTTACAAGTAACCTAATAGGTTTGCATGCTTTGCAGGGAAACACATGGAATTCATCCTCTCCTTCTCTTTACTGATATCACAGTAAGTGGGGCCTGATTTAGAGACTCAGAATATCTACCAGATTCAACAGATTTTGAGCACTTTTGAACAGCAATGTTTCCTGAAAACCAACATGTCTGCATGAGTTCTTTCCACAGCAATGTTCCTTTGCAAGTTCAACTTGAAGCATATTAAAAGTATGTTATTATGTCTTTCCATGAATTATATGTATGTGGTAATCATTCCTTCCTACTTTGCATGGATAATGACAAATTTCTTTTATTTATCTGAGAAAGATGGAGTTTGGGGTACAATGTAGTGGTTAAATAATTGCCAAGTCACCATAAAGACATTACTCTATCTAATGTGCACAATCGCACATTCAGTCAACTGACGATACAAGCCAAGCAGAACTAATCAAAACATTGAAGGTGGATGCTTGCTGCCAGCATCTCTCCCGCATTTACCAGACAAGCTATTTACAAACCTAGAATGGGAGCTACTTAACTGTGAGTGAATTGAGTTTTGAAAGTAAAATGTAGCTAAAATTAAATAAAAATGTTCACTTAGAATGGGTGCAGAGTTGCGGGCTGGCTACAGATTAGATTTTCAGTAGGCATATCATTCACCAGCGATATCTTCACCTTTAGGCTTTCACTGACCTTCTGAAACCACATATCCATTGCTACAGAGAAATGTATGTTATCACTAGATTTCCCAAAATCTTAGGAAACACAGCTGAAAATAAACTCCAGAGATCATCTGCTCACCTCCTCAAAAGGATCAGCTGTACTAAACCTTTCCTAAGGGAAATTTATGCAGCCTGCTATCGTTTGTCTAATACTGTAGTCCAAGACCCTATGAGCTGATGCAGATCTCTTCAGCTGATTCCTCCAAGCTGGCACTGGAGGTGATCGTTTTAGGTGATCTAGTATTTCAAGTGTACAAACATAAATGTTTTTTTCTATGTGTTATACCATGACAAAAAAAAAAAGGTAAAGGAAATAGATTAGTGAAACTCACCAAATTAGATGCAGGATTATCAGGCTTAGTTAGGTCTATTGACCCACTTTGCCTTTAGTGACAATCTGTTGTCCTTTCATTTTGAGCAGCAATATACCGATCCCTTGGTTTGTGGCTTTCTGAGGAGCTGGCACATATTTATGTACAGTGATGGAGTGTTTGGAGCTGACGGCACCTGTGCAGCAGTGCTTGTCACCCTTGGCAGATAGAGCACCTGCAGGTGTTTCCTGCAGAAGGTGAGCCCAGGACACCCAACACACCTGAGCATCACTGTGCAGGCTGGGGACTTGAAACTATTGAATCATTGAATGGTTTGGGTTTGAGGGGACCTTAAGATCATCTCGTTTCAACCCCACTGCCATGGATAGGGACATCTTCCACTAAACCCAGGTTGCTCAAAGCCTCATCCAACCTGGCCTTGAACACTTCCAGGGATGGGGCATCCACAAGTTCTCTGGACAACCTGGTCCAGTGCCTCACCACCCTCACAGTAAAGAATATTATTTCTAATATATAATCTAAACCTTCCTTCTTTCAGTTCAGAGCCATTTCCCTTGTCCTGTCACTACATGTCCTTGTGAATAATCCTTCTCCATCTTTCTTGTCGGTACTTCCTTCAGGTACTGGAAGGCTGCAATTAGGTGACCCTGAAGCCTTCTCTTTTCCAGTATGAACAATCCCAATTTCTTTTTCTGGTAGGAGAGGTGCTCCATCCCTCTATCATTGTGGCCCTCTTCTGGGCTTGCTTCACCAGGTCAATGTCCTTCCTGTGCTAGGAATTTGATGTTTTGCTATCTATCAAGTTAGAAATAAAGAAGAAAACCCTAAGAATTGGGAATAACAGCCAGGTATTTTTGGCCTGATTCACTGCAGTACCTGAAAGCCCCATAAATACTTATGCGTCTGCCTTCATAGTAGTGAGATACTCATGCATGGAAGCTGAGCTAGGTTTTTTTTTAGGATCTCCTTACTCTCAATTCATATTCATATTCTCTAGACTGTAACAAAAATGGCTTCTCAGAGTGAGAACTAATTAATGTCGTGCGTATACCTGTGGGTTGATCTTGGCTGGCCACCAGGTGCCAACTAGGCTGCTTGATCACTTCCCTCTCCTCAGCAGGAGGAGAAAAAGCCCATAGATTGAGATAAGGAGAGAAAATCACTCCCCATTTACTCTTGGGCAAAACATACTCGATTTAATTTATTGACAACTAATAACAGAACAGGATAAAACCAAAACTAAGCCCACCTTTCACCTGTGACCCCCTTCTTTCCCCACCGTCTTCCCAGTCTCAACTTTACACAAAATTCTCCTACCTTTTTCACCCCCTGAGTGGCACTGGAGGATTGAGAATGGGGGTTGCCAGTAGTTCAAAAGTCTTCTTTTTTGCTGCTGCTTCTTCTTCCTAATACTCTTCCCCTGCTCCAACATGGGTTCCCTTCCATGGGCTATAGTCCTTCACTAATGGGACACAGTCTTCCACCAGCTTCTTCAATGTGTGTCCATTCCATGCACTGCTGTTCTTCAAGAACTGTTCCAGAATGAGTCCCTTCCACTGTGTAAGGTCTTTCAGGAATGGACTACTCTAGTGTGGGTCCCGTGTCATTGTAGGTTCTGTCAGAAAACCTGATCTTGTGTGGGCTCCTCTTCACAGACTCCAGCTCCTGCTAGGAGTCTGCTCCGTCATGGACTCTGCCTGGGATGCAGCTTCCTTTAGGCTGACATACAGAGGTTTTCACCTTTTCTTAAATATATTATTACTGAGGCACCACCTCTGACAGGCTCAGCTTTGAGCAGTGGTGGGTCCAACTTGGAGCTGGCAGGAACTGACTCTGTCTGACGTGGGGGTAGCTCTTGGTGTTTTCCCATGCACACCTGCAGCCTCCTGCTGCCAAAGTCTTGCCACATACAATACCAAGCACTTGCAGTACAAGATGGCAACTTATCACCATTTTACAGGTGATGCACATTGACTCGAGAAGTTAAACATCAATTAGCATTACTTTATTTTGATGTTCTCTTTAGTTTTTTTGCTTCATCTGCTCTTATGTTTCCAGCGTACTTTCTGCATTGAATGAGACAGTCAAAAATCTTTCGTTTTCCATTCTCTGTTCAGTTTAGAGTTATTGGTTTGACTTTTTGCATGATCAGTGATTACCGGTTTGTGGTACTGTACTTGATTAGCTATTGGCTCTTCCAGAAATGATCACTACTTTGTCCAGAACTAGTCAGTGATGTTCTACTACAGCTTTGCAGCCATGTTGGACACCATAGCTGAGGTACCAGAGCAGCAGTCCATCCAGGAATCTGTCTTCCAGAACAAGTATTCTATTACTTTTGTTTATAACAAATTTATAGAGTGGAAACAAGGATAGCTCTAATGTTTTGGAATACACAGTATTACTAAGTCGTGAGTCTTTACCATAAGAAAAGCTTAAGCATGCATGCAGTTTACTGTATTAACTCTGTAGTTGTTTAGCAATTATTAGATCATTTGTTAGTCTCTTCACTAATACCATTCCAAAGAACTTACAGAGAAAAACTGGCCTGGTAGATCATATTACCGTTTTTTTTATGCTAAGTAAACATCTTGGCCACATTAAACTAATTTTACACCATTTTGAATTATTTACTTTATACCATTATAATACTTCAAGCTGTATTTCATAAATAGGCGGTGTGAATAAAGTAGTGCAAGATATAACATGATTACTAGAAGACCTTGATACTGAAATATCCATGAAAATATCAAATTTGTAATATTTATAAAAATATGGATGTTCTCTATGCCAAACTCCTTTGGAATATTAAAATATGAATAGCAGAACAGATATTTTGTTTATTTTGTGTGTGTCCATCATGCACATTAAAATCACTGTTTTAAAATTGATTATTATGTGGTTAATTGTAATTAATTGTACTGAATGTACTCATGACCACTACCTAGTAGACTTAATTTCAGAATTTTCTAATTTCTGAGTGTTTGAAATGGAATTGTCTAACTTTTTATCCAGAAATATATCTTTCTAGTAACAAGCAATATTTAATTATACCTTTAGTGCTAGGAGTTGGAAAAAAGGTTTTATCTCTCTGAAGAATATGTCAAGGAAATAGATTGTGGGATGGATATACAGCAATATTCCAATATCATCACATATTTGGCTTCATAAAGTTGCTAACAATTTGTGTATAAATCTTGACATTTGGTTTCACTATTTGTGTGTTGTTTATTTATATTCTTCAGTGGGCTTATAGATGTTCTCTAGTGTGTATATTCATCAGCTATCTTTCTTCTTAACCTGTAAAAGCTCATTTTGATTCTCCTAGACAAAGCATCTTCTGATATCTGATATCAGCCTTCTCATATCAGTAATTCTCTTTCCTTCTGTGAAAGGTCCAATGATCTGGCTGCCTGGTAACTACCACGATTATCTGACACACAGTATATCTATACTACTTCTTCATTGCTTCCCATCATTAAACCGGAGGGGAAAGTGATGTCAGGAGACAAGAGGATGAGAGAATTATTTTGCATTAATAAAGCCCACAGCCATGACTGACTGATAAGGAACTAAGTGGTGATCACGGAAGTACAGCTTCACTCTCATGATGGATGGAAAAGTGAAGGTATATCTAAAAGTCACCACAGGAACTGCAATTGGTCTTAATCAGGCATATCAGTACCTGAAAAGTGAATGGCTTATTGAAATGCTGAATGACGAATCAAAATTGTCATCATGTGTCTTGCTAATTTCATTGCTCCATGACAAGCAGTTCAGAAAGACTAGCATTGAAGACCCTGTTAATGTCTTCAGTTAGGATGTTGCTGTCTCCTTAACCAGAGACTAGGCTGAAAATAATAAACAGAACTACATTTTTTGAACTACCTTTTAAAAAATGAATATGCCAAACATCGACAACATGAGAGGAAGAAGTGCAAGATCCCACAAGTTTCTGGCAGGCAAGAGAAGACTTCTTGGTATAATTGCTGCAAGGACAGACATGTACCCTTTTTGTTTCACATCAGCTATGGCAAGATTAACTTTATATAAGAACAGGAAGCTGCTTGATGATAAAATATTGGTGGTGTTTCAGTATTTTGGGTTTTTTCCTTCATATTACAACCAGAAATAAGCTTCACAAAATAGAAATTTTGACCGCGCTGGCTATGTCTTTTGATCATGACTGGAGGTTTGGCATTCACATGGTCTATGCCTAAACTAGGGATGCCAGGACAGGTGCAGGCCCATGGGCAAGTGTGTGAAGCTAGACTGTGTCCTAAATTCAGCTAACTCAGCAAAGATGGAGACAAGGGCAGATAGACTGCCAGCAACCAATGCTCTTTTTAGGTCCCCAAGCTAAACACCCACATGCACATGTGCTCTTCTGACTTCTTCCAGATACAACCACGGATGTGAATCCACCAATACTGATGCTTTTACTCAGATTTAAAAGTTAAGTAATTCTGGCTGCATGAGCGAGCCAAAAAATTCTTCTGGTAGTATGTCACCTTTCCGTAGCTTTAATTCATAACAAGAGGTTAAAGCAATACCTGCAATACTTTCTGATCTATTTTCCTGCTGACTTACCATCTATTTACCATATCTTACCATCTACTCAATTAATTTCTGTTTCTTTAGAGACAGCACTAAGTATTGCATTACTTAAAGGATGTCCTATAATGAATACTAAACTGGTAATTTGGGCAGTCTCTGCTGACAGTCTTGGTGAGAGCAGACCAATTTTCACCAGGAAAGAACAGGAATTCATGAATAAGTATTTACCTAAGAATAATATCTAGCATGTAGAAGTTTTTAGGTGAGAAAAGCAAAGAAGGAATCCAAAATACATTGTCACAATAAATCTAGTATTCTCATCTGCTCCTGGTTTAGCATTTTCACTTGACAGATTAACAGAGATGTGTAGCATATGGATTGCTCTGCTATGAATTATTGCATGTGGTATTCAGGCCTGAACTACATAACTCTTTTAAAATGATCTACAATGGAAAATTGTAAGTAAATTTTTCCTACTAGGATCAATGCTAGCATTAGTGACAGGAAAATCAATTTAAGAATCAGCTAAACCCCAAGGTTTCTTGAAATTCATAACTATATGGCTAATTTTATTAATTTAATTATTCTGTTTTCTCATTTCTGGTTTTCCTGGTTACAGCTCACACCAAAACAAAAAAAAAGTACCAAAAGTTGCAGAAACCATCCCCCAGTCCCTTAAGAAAGACTTTTCACATGCTGTTTATGGCTAAAGCTGCAATGAAATATATTTCAATTAGACACAGATGCACACTGACAACATTTTGATGACAGTTCAATTACCATAGTACATTCAACACAGAATGCACTTGTGAATTTGTGACATGTTTTTTTATTAAATGACCCTACTGAGAGGTTCCATAATTTTCAGCAATGTTTACCCAAGGCCCTGAATAGCTTTTACTAGTGGTTTTAGACACAGTGAGTAAAATCCAGGCCTTGTGAACTAAACACAACTTTTACTATATAGGTAGTGGGTCCAATATCTGCATATTCAACTTACTAGATGTCTGGTGAAAATACAATACAGAAGAGAGGACAAAATCCAGAAGGTTCCTGGAATGTATGGAAGAAATGTTCCTGACACAGCTGTTGAGGGAGCCAGCTAGGGAAGGCTCTCACTGGACCTGCTCTTTCTGAAGAGAAAAGGGCTGCTGGGTGACATGATTGTTGGAGGCCATCTGGGACACAGCGATCATGAAATTATAGTTTTTAATTCTCAGAGGAGTAAGGAGGGGGGTCAGCAGAACTGCCACCTTGGACTTCCAGGGACCAGAGTTTGGCCTGTGTAGGAGACTGACTGAGTTCCTAGGGAAACAGTCATGAAGGGCAAAGGAGTCCAGGAAGGCTGGACATTTTTCAAGAAGGAAATCCTAAAAGTGAAGGAGCAGGCTGTCCCTATATGCCAAGAGCCAAGATGGCAGTGAAGAGGAAAGCCTGGCTGAACAGCTTTGCCTAGAACTTGGGGTGAAAAGAAGAGTTTATGACCTTTGGAAGAAGGGGCAGGCAACTCAGGTCATGAAGTTATGCAGGGAGAAAATTAGAATGTTCAAAGCCCAGCTAGAACATAACCTTTACAATGCTGCAAAAGACAATAAAAAATGTTTCTATAAGTGCATCAGCAACAAAAGTAGGGCTAAGAAGAATCTCCATCCTTTATTGGAAGTGGGATGAAACATAATGACAACAGATGACGAAAAGGCTGAGGTACTTAACGGCTTCTTTGCCTCAGTCTTTAATATTAAGACCAGTTTTTCTCTACCCCAGAACCCTGAGGTGGAAGACAGCCATAGGGAGCAGAATGAAGTCCCCATAATGCAAAGGGAAATGGTCAATGATCTGCTGCAACACTTAAGACTTGCACAAGTCTGGATTGGGATGGATGGGATTCACCCAAGGGTATTGAGGGAGCGGATGGATATTCTAACCAAGCCACTTTCCATCATTTACAAGTGGTCTTGTCTAACCAGGCAGGTCCCAGGTGACAGGAAGTTAGCTGATGTAACACCCATTTACAAGAAGTACAGGAGTATCCAGGGAACTACAAGCCTGTCAGCCTGACCTCGGAGCTTGAGAAGTTCATGGAACAGATTGTCTTGAGGGCCATTTCAAGGCATGTGCAGAATAACCAGTTTCAGAAAACACGGGTTTAGGAAAGTCAGGTCCTGCTTGATCTCCTTCTATAAGAATGTGACCCATCTAGTGGATGAGAGAAAGACTGGATGCTGTCTACCTGGACTTTAGTAAAGTCTTTGGCACTGCCTCCCACTGCATTCTCCCGGAGAGACTGGCTGCCCATGGCTTGGATGGGTGTTACTCCCACTGGGTAAAAATCTGGCTGGATGGCCAGGCCCAGGGAGTGGTTGTGAATGGGGTTGAATCCAGCTGGTGGCAGCTGGTCACAAGTGGTGCTCCTCAGGGTTCAGTACTCGGGCCAGTCCTGTTTAATGTCTTTACCAATGATCTGGACAAGGGGATTGAGTGCACCCTCAGTCAGTTTGCAGGCAACATCAAGTTGGGTGGGAGTGTGGATCTCTTGGAAAGCAGGTAGGCTCTGCAGAGGGATCTGGACAGGCTGGATAGATGGGCCAAGGCCAGTTATATGAGGTTCAACAAAGCCAAGTGCTACAGGCTGGGGGCAGAGTGGCTGGAAAGCTGCCCAGTGGAAAAGGACCTGGGGGTCCTGGTAGACATGGCTGAACATGAGCCAACAGTGTGCCCAGGTGGCCAAGAAGGCCAGTGGCATCCAGGCCTGTATCAGCAGTAGTGTGGCCATCAGGACCAGGGCAGTGATTGTTTCCCTGTAGTCGGCACTGGTGAGGCCACACCTCAAATCCTGTGTTCAGTTTTAGTCTCCTCAAAAAAGACATTGAGGTGCTGGAGTGTGTCTGGAGAAAGACAACGGAACTGCTGAAGGGTCTGGAGCATAAGCACTGTGAGGAGCAGCTGAGGGAGCTGGGGTGGTTTAGCCTGGAGAAAAGGAGGTTCAGGGGGGACCTTATCACTCTCTACAACTGCATGAAAGGAGGCTGTAGTGAAGCGGGGGTTGGTCTCTTCTTACAAGTAACAAATGACAGGATGAGAGAAAATGGTCTCAATTTGTGCCAAGAGAGGTTTAGTCTGGGTATTAGGAAAAAATTCTTCACTCAAAGGGTTGTCAAGCACTGAAACAAGCTGCCCAGGGAAATGACTGAGTAACCACTCACAGAGATGCTTAAAAGACATCTAGATGGGGCACTCAGGGACACAATTTAGTGTGGGTTAATGGTTGGTGACCTTGAAGGACTTTTCCAACCTATATAATTCTATGATTCTATATTCTGATTCTCTCTCCCCAATAAAGAGAGATGCTAAGAGTTCATGGGATTGTCAAGGAATGTTCCTGGTGCAAGCCACAGAGTCCTTCACACTGGATTACCAGTGCTGTGGTCTCATGTGCTATATCATACTATCTTTAATGACTGAGAAAAAAGATTAAGTTAGGTCTTTACTTGAAATCTCAGGGGGGTCTTGTCTTTCAGCATTATCCTTTCATTTTACTAATTTCTGAATTTCATTTCACTATGTTTATTTTAAGCTCAAAACTAATAAAAATTATTGAGTGGGTAGTCAGAGCTGTGTTACAAGAATTTTCCAAGTAAAGTCTATATTTAAAATGAAGTATTTGTAATTCAGTTAGAAAAATGAATTTCACAGCTTTGAAAAAAATTCATTTTTGATATGACTCATGGCCATGAAGGCAATTACTGTCATCAGATGTACTTGCAACAGATATGGTTATATACCTGAAATCACTGCCAATTTTTTCTGCTGAATAAAATATTACAATAACAATAATAATAATAATAACAACAATAATAGCTGTTAAAAAAGACAAACCCTCCCATGTACATCTGTGGAGTTTTTTAAATCAAATACATGAGAATGAAAGTGCTATAATGTTGATATAGACTGTGTTTTAAAATGTGTTTAAATAGCAGAGCCGATCTTAGGGTGTATGTTGCTGAACCACATAATTTTTTACATGATTAGTCCACATTGGCCTATTTTGAGACATTTTGAGACATCTATTAAACTTCATTCATGTAAGGCATCTGACTATTGAGAAAATGCACATAGAATGCTTTTACAAAGCCTTAGATACATTTATATCTATATCTAAGTTAAAGAGAGTCTGTTATATGAATGAGAATTTTGTAAATAGTTAAAAAAAATGTATGATTTAGTTCACATTCTAACAATTCTGGGATTTTATTAATTTGGCATTTTCTCATGAACATTAAAGTTTAGCATCTGTTTCTTAGCCATAATATCTTTCTGAAAAAATGGCTTTTGGAGTATACAATAATAACAAAAAGAATTAACTCGATTCAACAGTGGATATTTAAAGTGCTTCTTGAAGTGCAGTATCACATGCCAATATTGTGTTCACCTATTGCATCTGAAGTGTGTTATAAACTTTGGAAATCATATTGCCTCAACCATACAAAGCATTTACTCTTCCTTCCTGCAAAACAAATAACTTGACGGATGTGGCTTTTTAAATCATGTATTTCTTCCTTAAGGAAGGGAAATTTGGTATTTTTCTTACCAGTGCTGATACTTGCCATCTATAAAAACAATGTTGCCTGGCTTTTTACAGATTCTTTTCACAGGCTTCATTGCTCTTCTCTGGATAGACATGTTGCCCATTTCTGACAACAACAGATGCAATGCTTTCAGACTCTACACAAAGTAACGGTGCCTGACATTTCTAGGGTGAAAGTCTCTCTATGGTTTTAGTGCTAATGGAAACAGACTTTTAGTCTTCTTGAAAATCCAAAACCAGAATGTAAATGGCTATGTAGTAAACAGAACAGATTCTTTTTTAATCCCAGAAGATAAAGAAACCCTCTTATTGTAAAGTTATAGAAGTTTTGAAAACAACAATGCAACACTTTCTTTCCAGAGCTTGTTTTCTTTAGTATCTATTAGATATCCATTTATACTGAACAACTACCAATATTTATACTTTACACATAAGGGAATTTGACAACAGTTTGCATGAAATCAGTAGCAAGTATTTACAAATGAGAAAAGATCTCAGCCAGATTGGCTATAATGATTCACAAAACCATTTTAAATTAGGATGGTGTGTTCAGATGGCTTATACTAAATGAAAATCTCAGTTACTTTGAAATAGTCCTACAGTAGTTCTGAAGTAAATTCTCTCTTTAGCGAAAGAGACTTGATAAATAACATTTTGTTTCTATTCATAGGAACTAAGGATCCAGTGCAAAGAATTCTCTATGGTCCAAAATAGGAAGAGAAAATTTAAAGTGTTTTAGAGGATTGTTTGAAGGGCAGGGAGTTTTCATAATAGGAGGTTTCTTAGCAATGGTAAATGTGCAGGCTTAGTATCTGGGAAGTGATATTTCTTGAATAATAAGTACTGAACAACGATCTTTGGATATCATGTAATTCCTGTAATAACATAGTTTCAGTGTATGGAATAGCTTCCTTTGAATTCTTGCTTCGGGCCTGAAAATCTATGATATTCTGTGTTTGACTGCCATCATATTTACATTAGACTGAAAGAGGTTGCTAAAAGAGTGCTGTTACTCATGGTATTAAAGCCTTAACATCCCAACACGCATATCGATTCTGATGTATCTGTGTAACACATGTTCAACTGAATGTAATGGGATTCACCCACACCCGACGTTAACTGAATACTTCACACTTTGTCAGATTCTGGCCTAAGTCCATAATAGTCATCGAGGGTCAAAATTTCAGGTAGACCATAAAGTCTCAAGTTTGTAGAGGTACCAGATTTTGCATGATGCGCTCATGTCACCAAGATTTTGCCCATCATTGTCAGCTTTATTGTACTGTCTTTTGGAAAAAAGTAGCTCTGCAGAGGCCAGTTCTCAGGCACAGGAAACTTTTAATATTACAAAGAAATCAGGGCAATTTCAAGAAGTTTTTCAAATAAAATGGTTTAGGTTCTTTAGTTCAGTGAAATATTTTAATCTGGGCAAAGCAATCTGAAACAATTCTCAATGGGATTGGAAGACATAAAATCTAATTGAAACAGCCCCATGAAACATATTAATTTACAAAAACTGCATGATCCATCAGAAAATTGTTCTGGTGGAAAAAATCTGTACAGGTCTCTTTGAAACTTTACTTCAGGTAATAGACTAGATATTTCCTTTGGCTTTTGGCCTCTTAAGAAGCCACGTATTGATGTCTTAAATCAGAATGCCGGTGGTATCAGGGCAATAGTTTTGTACCACTAGCAACTGTTCAGAGATATGATTATACAGACATAAAAGAAGCAGGTTCTGAACAACTGATTTCTTTTTAGTTGTGTTCTCCTGGAATTTCCAAACCCGTATCAGATCATTAGGTATTCTTAACTCGAAAGCTGGGAGTCAAATGCCTTATTTTAATTTTTTTTCACTGAAGTTTTCTCTGTTCTGGTTTCATTTAGTCTGTTTCCTCCTGGCCTCTATGGCAACAAGAGTCTTCTATGATCACCTCAAAACATGGAGTCCACAATCATTTAAGTCTCCTTGGCCTGTGGAATGACTCTTTTAAAATCCGTGTCTCAGATTTTAATGCCATGCCTTATACTGTTTGGAGTCATTTTAGAAAGCCATAGTCCACCTGTCTAGATATTGAAAAGAATTGCCCTAGCTATCAAACCAGATGCTGAGCCTCTCTATTGCCTTTATACCCCCCATTCACTTGACTTGAGAAATCAATTTTTTCTGGTAACCTTGATTGTGTCAACAAAGTAAAGAGTTAGTATCAGCTAGGTAACTTCTTATACAGATGTGCACATACAAGGAGTAAGCAGCAGAAGAAGAGCAGGACAGTTACACACATAGAAAGTCATCAAACTCCTGAACATCATCATTAATGCAGAATTTTGTCAGTCACAGAAGTCTTGGTTTTGATCTGAGTTACAATGGCCATTTCAGCTGTCAGTCTTTTTAGGCTTATCAGCTTGTATGTGGCAGTTTATTGGTCTCCACTGACTTGGAAACTTTGCATTTGAGAGTTTTACTCTGTACTTTTTCATTTCTTTGTTTTGGTGTGTTGTTGTTTTTTTAAAAAATAAGGTTCTGATGAAATTTCACCAAGCAATTTCATACTTCAGTTTTCTGTTTTCATCTGAGTACAGAACTCTTCAAAGTTAGCAACCATCAGCTGATCATAGTTACTTCAGAGCTCATCAGGAACAGTGACTCAGAAGGTGTCATGTTCTTGCTATAAAATGAACACTCAAAACTGAATTAAAGGTTACAACTAGACAAGAACTTACCAGAAAAATGGGATATATACATTGACACATATGTATTCCACAAACAGTCACATCATGTTTGTTCAACCTGGATCAATGGAAGTCATAACATCAATACAAACTTATGTTTTGTGTGAAAAGAACATTTTCTCCAAAACCAGACAAGATTTTCTTTTTAATGAAATGACATTAAGTGGTCCCAGAGTCACATGAGTAGTAAATGTTCGAGCATTTCAGTACTTTCAGAGGAAGAGAAAGGCAATCAGACAATTCGTCTTTACTCTGGCAAAGCACTGCAAAATACAATGACTAGGTGTTAAAACAATTTAAGTAAAAGTAGAAATACAGCAGTACTTTTTAAACAATGAGATACAGGTCACCAAGAGAAATATGAAAATTTTTAAGGAAATTTTCTTCCCTTCCAATCAAGATTTAGTATCAACCTCTGAAAGAACCCTCACTCAAGCACAGGAATGCAAAAAGGATCCTGTGCTTAATTCAGGAACCAAAACAGGAGTGTCTAATACCATCTGAGATGCTCTAGGAGATGTGATTCTGGTCTCCAGATGCTGTGCAAGTACGGCTTTTTAGAGCAGTGTCACTGGATGTGTGTCTTGTACCCCGCGGCATCCAAGCTGAGGCTAGGTGTTTATGCGTGAGCAACTTGTACAACAGGAAATGGAGCTGATCTGCTAATAGTTGGCTTTCCCGTATTATTTCTTACCAGTTTCAGAAGAAAATGAAAACCAGATTGCCTTTCATTTTTCTGTTCTGTAATATCAAACTTGCAAATCCATGGAGACAATCCAGTAACCTTATTTCTGGAAATTTGCAAGAAGGCATGTGAGCTTGCTTTCTCTGAAAAATTCTTAATGGGTTTAGTCTCTGCTACCTCATAACAAAGGTAAGTTTAAAAAGAACATACATTTTGAAACTGTTTGAATACAGCCTTCATTTTTGTGTTCCAGGCCAGTTCAAAAATTCTTAACTAACTAGCTATGTAATGACATAACTGACTAAAGATCAAGCAGTGGACACTGTTGCATTTCTTATTTGGATTTTTTATTCATTTCTGAGTAATGCTATTCATCCAGGAGAGCTCTATGAAAATGTAAGTTTAAGTGCTACACAATGTGAGCCAGGGATAAAGAGAGAAGCTGTGGATTCAAGGCTTTTGGGCTGTAATGTGCTGCTTTTTGGATAATGGTCTCTCTTGGTGTTATAAAGAAAAGCAAACATATCATTAAGAAAGAGCTCCATAAAAACTGCCTGTCAAATATCTTAAGCTTCGTTAGTTTAGATTAATGACTTACTTGATATACATGACAATAGGTGAAGCAAATCTTTGTTTATTTATTGACAATTCAATGTAACTGTGACATGCATAAACAGGCTTCCTCCTGATTAGTTCCATGTTTTAAAGTAACTTTGTGTTATAAAACTTGTTAACTACAGTATCATTTTATTGAACTCTGCTCTGTGAATGATGTGATCTACATTGAAAGGCGTCAATATTGCAGCCATTCCTGGCAGGCATTGGAGCATTATGTACACAGATTGGAGTAGATATCTCATTGTACAAAACCACAGACCCAGAAAATGTCCAGTTATTGAGACTGCACTGAAAGGACAATGTTTTATTCATAGGATCTCTGATGCAAGGTCATAGAATGAAACCTAAGCTAAGTGTAAGGTTCAGATTAGTTTCATGGTTTTGCAGAAGACCTCCCTGAAAGTTAGGACTCTGAAAGCACCAGTCCTTTCCCAAAGATCCACGGCAAGGGTTTGTAACACAGCATAGCATTTGTATGAATAAGTAGTTGGGGAGTGGTTTCCAGTGTGAAGCTCCTGTAAGGCTTAGCAAGGGGGAGAAAGAGAGAGAGTGGTAGAAAGTAAGTTATATGAGTCTGCCTTTTAGAAAAGAACAACTTTTCCAGAAAATGCTTATGGAGTAGCGGTAAAAGGATGTTGAATTGTCACGTGTGTTTTCTTTGTGTGAAATAATTTATAGCTTGTTTCATTTACAGTTTGGAAGCTGTAACCCCATAGTACCATTGACACCCAGTGGTTCTCCCTTATTCATGCTCCTGAAAACACATAGCTGAAAGTGAGTTTCTTTAGCAGTAGCTATTTTAGGCAAAACTGGTCATGTTATCTCTTATTATGCCACTTTCATGCTTTCAATTATAAAGATCTGTTTTCAATGACTTGTAAATTTGCCAACTTGTTTGGGCTGATATTTTACAGATTGAATGTTGACTTCAGGTTGCAACTCTTGGAAAATGCCAACCAAAACCTTTCAAATGAACTGACATAAGGATCAAGGTCAAGGCAAAGAAGGGGTCAAAGAAGAGAGGAATGGGAAAAAAAAAGTCTTTGCCCGATTTGCACACGGCTGGATGAACGCAAGTGTCCTGAGTCTCACTATTGTTCTGCTGCTGGTAAAAATGACAAAACAATGGCAAACTGTTATCTCAGGGCTCCACAGCTGACCTGCAAGAACTATTTTGCTGCTTTCTGCTCTCTCCTAAAATCTCCAAAGTTCTTCTCCACCTCTGCTGTTTGTCGTCACAGGACAGAATTTCCTCCATTTTCTTCTCTTAAAAACACTCAAGAGGTCTCATGTAAAAACACACAAGAGAAAAGCTAATAAGGTGAAAATATTAAAACAATTTTTTCTCCTAAAGTGTGAAAGAAATGTCTTCAGTAAAATATGTGGGTCCAACAGTTAATCAAGTTATAAAAGAAGCATTCTTTAAGGTGAAGCTATTGGAGAAAAACAACCTCAAAATTAATTGTTTGTGTCAACATTTATTGCAGAAGAGGCCAGAGAGATTCCAGCTCCAGAGCTACACCTTACCAGAGGACAAGTCCAGGAATTCTTAAGCAGCTGAAATGAACAACTACTAAACTATAATCTGTGAGTAATTATATCTGTGAATAATGTCTGTCATTCACATGACTTGTGTTACCCGAAGAATGGAAAGTGGCAAGTACGACACCAAAATTTTGTAAGATTTTCTAGATTAACTACATTATTTCTAGATTAAATACATTATTTTTATGTAAGAGCAAATTTGTGGGAATATTCCATTTTACAGACTGAATAATAAACGAGAAAAACACGATATGCTACGGAAAAGCCAACCTAGCCTTTGCATGGATAAGTCATGACTCATGTATCAGTCATCTTCAGAGGAGTCACTGAGCATATGGTTCAGGTGAAAGTATAAGAAACAGATGGTAGGAGTGGGTAGCTGGTTTTCAGAAAGAAAAGAGCTCAAACATATTCTACATGTGAAAAATGTGCCATTCGACATATTCATAAATGGATATCACTTGAATGATAATGAGGGAAAAATCTGAAAGTGATCCAGAATTATTTGGGATAATCTAAAACTGATTGTGAGAAGTTGTCAAGGAACTCAAACTTACAAGTAGATGGTAAAAAGTTAGATGAAATTATATGTTAAAAAGTGGAATGTAAAGCTTAGGAAAAGAAATAACCTACAAGTATTAGTATAGGATGGCCATCATTTTAATTACTACCATTTAGGAAAGAGATTTTGTAGCTACTGCAAACTGTTCTTCAAAACAACAGCTTAGAGTTCAGCACTGGCTGTAAACGTAACTAGAATTTGGAGAATAATTAAGAAAATAATTAAGAGCCTAACAGAATACATAATCATGTCCCAGTGTATATTAATCTTCTACTAATATTTCAAGATTTCCTTATTCTAAATTTAAGGACACTGTGGTCCTAGGAATGCAATAGCAAAAGAAAAAGGTGTAATGGGATTACCAAGGATCCAGAAAAAGACAACAAATATAAGCAGAGATGTGGATTGTCTTTCACATAGCTAAAGAGCAAATTAAAATAAAAAGAATCTGAATTTGGAAAAATAGGCTACAGCACACGAGATTTGTAGAATGGAGAAGATCAACAGCAAGAAACTCTTCTGACAGTGCAAGTAATATCAACAAATGAAATTGTCAGGGTGGATTTTGAAAGACACAATAGGTATACTTTTCATGCGCAAAAGTTATGCTTTTTAAAACAAGTTTAGAAGAGAACCAGAGAAATTCAGGCAAGCTAGATCCACTGCTGACCACCACACATGATGAATTGTAACATCCAGAATAAGAAGTCAGTCAGCTCTTGATGGAGGCTGGCTCACTACCCACACTGTTCAGTGAAGATGTGGGACTGGGGTCACCTTCAGTGCCACCCCTTCTGCCTACATTTACATTCAACAGTCAGAAATGAGGAAACTGGAAAATTAAGCTTCTCTGTGCAACTTTTATTAAAAACTCATTTTTGAGTAAGTACTGTGACATTTAGTACTATTTATTATTGTTTTGCACTTTTTGTCTTCCTCAATGCTCTCCTATTCCTAGTATAAATCCAGAAACAGTTTGGGAATGGAGCAATGCTGTGTACAAAGGCTGCCCTGACAAAATTTATTTTCACCTGTTGCAGTTGTCTGGTGACTGACATAGGGAACTGTAAGCAAATGGTGGATCAAATGAAGCCAAAACCCCTTGAATACAGCCTGGAGAACACTCTCCTACTGTACCTTGGCTTGTGTGCCAGGGATGTCTTGCAGGCAGATATCCACAGACCTACTGCCTTTCAACTGCATAGCATCGGCATTGTAATTGTAGCCAACCTATGGGTGTTAGATGACGGCATGTTTTCCATACTCTGCTCCATGTTTGGGATCTCAGACCCCTTTCTTAACAGGGGACTTAACTCCAAGCAATTTGGTCGAATTTAAGCTCCCACTCAAGAGGACATATAGCCATAAAATGTCAGGAAGTCACATCAAATCGGAGTTTTTACAGCTCATCATTAATTTTTACTACAGTACCAGGGAATCTGATTCAGGAAAGTACTGGCAACTTGCAGCTTCAGCTAAAGTCAATAAGATTATGTAAGCTGCTATAGGGCGTTAAGTGCTATGAGAGGTCTGATCTTCCTGTGTCTCAAATTCTGCCTGCTAATCCCTGGAAATATTTGTTTTCACATGTGTTAACCACTCTGGCTATTGCATAGTATTCATACCATGCTTCAGCTTACAAAAGTGTTCTGAAAATAATTAATTAATATTTGTCACTCAGTTGTGGATGCAATGAGTGTCACTGAAAAGGAAAACTTACTTTTCTGCCTTTAAATCTACACTTTAGCAACAAATATGGCCAGATGTTGCAGAATGAAATGGAAAAACAAATCCAGATTATTGACTAAATTATTCTTAAGACCATTTTGCATGTTGAATAAGGTAGGTGGTATGTGAGGAATTATTTTGTAATTGTATAATAAAAGATAATAATAGAAATACATGCACACAACCATACAATGACAATCCTAATTTTGACATTTCCTAACTACCAAGGGCTTGCTTTGAAAGCCTACTTTTTGAATGTGTGATTTGTGTGTAATATAAACCTTGAGCTTTGTATCAGCATTTATTGTTAGAAATTTTGTATATATATATATATATATATATCTATATATATATATATATCTCCATCCAACACTTTCAGTGTAACATTTTTGTATAAATTGAAAATAAACATATTCTAAGGCAATTTTAGAAACATTCACATTTTATGGTTTAGCCTGTCCAGAGCAGTGCTAGATTTATGCATAACAATGTCATCACATTCAAAGGAAATAGGGAGTTCAATGGTGGGTGGGTTATTGCAGATCAGTGAAAACAGAAAGACTGGTTTCCCCTTTCATATAAGATCTATATTTAGCAGAGTGTGACCATGCCATCACACTATACAGAAAAAGTGATAAAAGCAAGGCTGTACAACCAGACTATTTATCTTGACAATAATTTACTTTCTATTATACCAAAGTGGTGAGAATAATGTTGTCTAGGAATTTTTAATATTTCTAAACTATACTTCTTTGCCCATGTCATGGGCAGCAGGAGCATATACTCTGTTTCAACAGGTAGAGTCTGAATAATATTATTTGTAACTTAAAAAAAGAAAGACAGGTACTAAACTAATCACAATAGCCCACAGCAGAACCAAAAAATCTGCTTATATTTCACCGTTCTCCACAAGAAATTGGCTTCCTTCTATGACATCATAGAAGATTCTATCTTTCAAGAAGAACAGATAATGACAGAAAGATTGAAAGAAAATTCTTCAGCTCCGAGATGTGATGAGAAGAGTGGTCATCTGCTTCCTTTACTGCTTTCATGTGATGTTGGTCTGAAGGAACTTGTGTTCTCAACACTTCTTCAGTCTCCCAGGCAGCATAAAAAAAATATATATCAGACAGCAGTCCTGGAGGAAAGTGGTTAATTCCATAGGACACTGTTAATGAGCTTGATGGAGCAGTGAACATGAATTTTAATGTATTATGTGTATGGTTTTTTCATTAAATTAATAACTGCAATCTATTCTTTCTTTCTCTAGTCACCTTTTATGGGGTTGTTAGATATTTTGTATCACAAACATCTGGAAGACAACTGTTCAGAGCATGAAACATTACTTTCATCCTCTATCCATGCTGGAGATCATACATCCAGGTTCATTTTAACATCATACTCTGTATGTAGAGTCAGGAAAGCAATCAGAAGAAACTTCTTTCATGTCAGGAACAGATATGTGTAATTTTCCTTGAAATTTGTGAATGGTGAAGGGCTTCAGCTGAGTAGGCTGTGCACAGAGGTTTGGTCCTGGTATTCTTGGCTCTTCTGAATCACACTGCCCACATCTGACGTGCTGTGCCGTTTGCCATATAGCTGTCCTTTGAGTCCCTTCACTGAGCTCTGGTATTGTTTTCAGCAGGTACCAGCACCAGCAGGAAGGCACAGAGCTTCCTACAGGCAGTGGCATAGCACCTTTATTCAGAGGAAAACATCTTTTCCTAGCTCCAGCAGTTACAAATTTGCTGATCTCAGAAGCAGTAAGGTTTATATCCCTTTCTAACTTAAAACAAATCCTGTTTAACTGAATTTAAAGCACACTTACTGCCAGTATAAATGCATGATCCTTTTCAAATCCTACTAAATCACTGGTCTCAGTGATTTCTCTGGCAAAGAAAAAGCCAATGGACCATGGTGCAGATTAGAATGTGGATCCTGCCTGCGAACAGATGATCTCATGGACCAGGCAACTGAGACAGGAGTGTGTGAAAAGGTTCAGGTCCTCTCTCTGTCTGGTTTGGGAACGTTCTTGTTCCAGGATTGCACAAGGGAAGAGACTGAGGTATATCTAGCTATCTAAGACTTATCTGTTGAGATATTTTCCCTATTGGCCCAGTTCCAGATATAAATAAAACAATTTTCCTTCAACTTGAGAACCCCATATGACAGGACAGCCATGAATATCCTTTACTCCAAAGATTGGAAGGCTCATAGAGGTGTAGGTCCACAGGGAAACTTTGTAAGGCCAGCTGTTCCTCTGTTTAAGTCAGCATGGAATCAATGACTTCAAGAAAACAATGCCAATTTACAGTAGCTAAGGATTCAATATCTAGTGATATATTGAAATGAAGGGAATTTATTCCCCCACAACTCAGGTGTCTAAGTCAGCTACCAAACTAGGAGAAAGGAAAGTCTTCCTCTTAAAGGGTGACTCTGAATCTGAACCTGACCTTGCTGTGCCAAACTTCTCCCCAGAGGATTCTGTTCCCATCCCTTTGTCAGATCTCAGGGCACCTAGTCAGCTGAGTGGGATATAGCAGACACCTGAGGCTGAGGGCATTGATTTATCCCATAAGGAAGGTTTTTGAGTGGAAATTATATTAAAGCATCTCTGGTCAAAGACCATAAAAATATACATCAGCCAAACAGAGACCCAATCTCACAGCCTCTAATCACATGAATAATCATGCTGAAGCCTGCAGAGTCCTGTAAAATGGCTTACTGGATAAAGACCACTATGTTTAATAAAATTTATACCAGTTTTTTTTTTTCCCATTGAGAAAGAACAATAGAATACATCTAATTCATTTCAATTTTTAAATGAAAGAATGACTCAGAAGCCACTGACTGATTAGCAAACAGGAAATGGAGAAAGACCTCTGAGTTGTAACTTTGAGACAATATTCTACAGTTAATCTCTTTGAAAAATAATGGAAACAGACTTTAATATTAACCTGTCATTGTACTGAAAGAGGATCTAGAGAGAACAGTAAGCATTATCAATGAAATTAATCTAATGACATTTTATTGTTGCCGCAGACCAGAAATCCAGAGATTCAGTGGAAAAAAGGAAAATATTCTAGATTTTATTACTAAATTATGCATTATACTATAATTTAATAGATTATAGTATAAAGTAAAAAAATGTGCAATTTCAAAATTAAAAGTTCAATTTTCGTAAGAGCTCTGTTTAGCTTGGTTCTGTGATCCTGCCTTGTTGCAAGAATAAATTTGAGCAGTGCTCTTGTCAAACTGGATGCTCAATACTTTTCACTATGCTGTTAAAACTCCCTGCCTCTAGAACACAGACATGTAAGAAGTGTAGGTTAGAAGTGAATCCAAAGCTTTTAAACCCTACATTAGCTTAAGTTTATTAAAATACATTTGTTTTATAATACAACAATTAGTGGTCTAATGTAATTTAAATTAGTACCTCCAAATAAGATGCTAAAAGAAAAATACATTGTTCCGTTGAGATAGTGAATAAAAACAAATCTGAAAATAAGAACAAATGGAGGTATCATCCCATGAGAAAGAACCTTCTGCATCCATCTATTATTTTGCAGCTTGAAATGTGCCACTATTGTACTTCCACTTGATTATGAGTTGTTATCACTTCCTCCAGTTGATCCAAATTGAGTGCTTCTGACATTTGCAAAGTTACTCGCATATTCTGCTGTGCAGCAGGGAAAACCTTCTTAATGAAGAAATAACAAGTAGGAGAAGTGAATAAATATTTAGTTGATGGTAAAGAGTTACAGTTGCTGGTATTTAAATACTGAAAAAAACCCCCAAACCCTCAAGCCACAGTAACATGCTTGTTCATGTCCTCTGAAAAGGGGTTCTAGTGGTGTTTTTCTCTGTGCCACAGGGCACTTTAATTTCCTGATTCTATTATACACTAAGTGGCCACCTGAACCTGCCAATGAACTTGTTCTATTGTGTTTTTCTATTTTTAATCCAAAAGGAGTAAACACATTTCTCATCAGATGTGTCATACACTGCTCTGCATTGGTGAGATTTATGAAAGTGTCACAGGGTTATTACAGAGCCATTCATTTATAAATAGATGTCCATTCTTCAGGAAATCATAAATGATAGGAGTATTGCCACCATTTCACAAAATCTGTATTGTAAGAATAATGCCCATTAGTGATTTTTTTTGACTGCACTACACTGGTGCAATTTGTTTTTTGTGCCTCCCCCATTACTTCAAGGCCTTTTCTCTACTTTATGTTCAACCAGATTCCTGTACTGGATGGTCAACAGTAGTACAGGAAGGAACATAACAACTATTTCAATAGGAAGTTATACAGAAGAAATAATGCTCATAAAATTTTCTCTTTAACCAGGCAGGCCTGCAGACTCTGAGTCAGCTGTCCTGTTCTGTATATATATATTTTTTTCATGGTCTACAGAAATTGTTGTAGGGGTACACTTATCAGATGTTCTTCAGAAAACACCTAGCAGTGTTGCCCGCAGAGGATATGAATGCTGTTGTAGGCATATGACAACGTCTTCTCTTACAATCTCCAGTCAAATTTCTTACTTCTGAAGAATCTTTAATATATCATTAGTGGCATTTTAAAGTAACTCGAGAAAAAAACCTCTTTTGACAATCATAAGGAAAACTTGTCTGATAGGGGAATTGCTGCAGAGGCATGAAGATCAAAGGCAAATTATAGAGAACCATATAGATGTTTTGAAGAGTTCAGGAAAAGTGAAAAAAAAAATAAAAATAGAAAGAGAAAACCAAAGTATCAGCATCCTCTAGATTTACAGTTCTTTTAAATTTCATCTGCAATATTGTGGCAATGTAATTAGGTTGCATTAAAAAAGACAAGCATATTTCCTGGCTTATTAATCTTTCTTTAATGTTCACTTGACATATAACACATTCTGTCAGACTTTTCACTATTCTAATATTTCAAATGGTATTTTGACAATCACCAGCACCAAAACTCAGAAGAAAAATGTTTGCTTAGTGTATTTGAGGTCACTAGATTGTGAATATGTCACCTTACCATCTAAGCTAAAATGAAGAATCGTTTTCCATTCTGTAGAGGCTTTTTTATGATTGGGTTTGGGGGTTTTTTTGGCTGTTTTAGTTTTTTTGGATTTTTTTTTTTTTTGGTGTATGTGTGCATGTGCTTCATCTGCTGTGAAAGAGTCAGGGAAAAACGCAGAAAAAATGCAAAACCATTTACCTTTGCAGCTGTTATCTAATTTCCATTTAAAAATAGCATAATGGGATGGTTTGAAGGCTTCAAACCCTCCAAATTTGATTTTCATTTGATATAGAGGAGTAACAATGGTATCTTTTAGCAACTGATGTCTGTCATTCTCTTCTATGTCCTCAGCAAAGTTATGATTTTGTTCTGACAGCAGGAGCTTTGTTCCACTTTTGAAGTCCTCTTTCACGCATATAGAACATTGTGTTAGAAAAACAAATGCCTTCACTCTGGCACCAACTTTAACAGCCAAGAAATAACATGAAAAATCCATGTACAGACTCCAAACAGCAAATGGGATTGATTGACGTATGTTTAAAATAGATCCCTTTCTGCACTTTAACTGATTTCCATGCCCAATCTTTGCAGTCTAAGAAGCACCCAGGATTGTAAAGTCTGCCTGTGTGGTGTGTTAGATGAGGACCTCCTACTCACCTTTGCAAGGGACTGCCCTTAGATACAGAAGGATTCTTGCTCCTTTTGCTGAGCTGTATTTACAAACCACTGCAAAAAAAAAAAAAAAAAAAAGTATTGGCAAGTATCTTCCAAAAATACGAAAAAGCACTGTGGATTGTCTGTAAACATATGGGGGGACAGAGGCTCCACAGAATTTCTGACAGCACAACTATTAGCACAAAAACCTAATGCAGCCAAATAGATTTAATAAAAGGCAAGGGGGGATTTTTTTTCTGATTCATCCATTCTCCATCATGAACCCATTCTTGTCTCCACATCTTTCCACTGGCTCCTGTTCATTGCAGAAGGTGTAGACCTCTTTTTCACTGCTGCAGTGCTGTGTCCCTGTGTCACCAGTTCTCTGCTTCTCTCCATCTCCATCTTCACACTTAGGTCTATCTACATATTTTTGTTCTCGCTTTTGTGCATTATTTTTTATGCTGATCACTAATAAAGGGGTTCCTCAGATTTATACACGAAAATATAAGCTTTTCTTTGCTCATGTCCCTCTTAAACAATCCATCTCCTGCTCTATCTGGCAGAGCTGTTATTCATCCACTAAAAAAACAAATCTGACAGTTCCAATGGAAATGTGCAGTCACATTTCAGCTGTTGGTCAGGATCAAAGAGAGAAATCCTACTACACTTGTCTCTCTTTTTCTGTGTATTTTTTACTCTACTTTGAAGACAAGAAGGTAAAGCTCCAATAAGTACACCAGAAAAAACAAACAAACAAACACACAAACCCACAAAGATTCCTGAGCATCACTGTACTAAAAGAATAAGTCAGCAACACCTTTAGCATGAATCCAGCTTTTCTTAATTGTTTCATGTTGTAGCAGGGAATCGGTTTTAATAATGCCTAGATCTACTACTTGCTTTTCCAGCTGAACATCCGCTAAGCTCCTTGGGGCAAAGACAAGTTTCTTGTTCTGTATAGATCTGCTCAATAAGTAAATAATAAATGGTTTGACTCAGGGGCATTAATGGCAATCAATGCTACCCTATTTTTAATGTGATGATATCAGCTATGTTGTGATACTGAGTTAGATATGGGCAAATGTCAGTCTCTTATTAGTAATACCCAATAGATTAGACTTTGCTCAAAACATATCTATGGAAAAGGAGAAAGGAGACTAATTTTCTTTTTTTTGTGTAGAGTGTATGGCATATCTGAATCTCTGTCAGTTCTGTACTTCAGTAAGTAGCACCTGATGCATCACCCCCTGCAAAGGGAGTTACTTTCAATCGTTATTATTTCTTCTCTCTCCTGTACATAACAGTAGTTTGCATCTAGTAAGGGGATGGTGATAAGAGGTTCTGCATTTGAATTTTCCCTCTTGACCTTTAAACTTCCCAGAAAAACAAATTAGTTCATTTTCTTTTATGGAACAACGCCTTTCTAACTGACACAAACTCCCTGGAGGGAGCAGGAGGAGCTGATAGCCGCCCAGGCCAGTTTTCATCATGTGGTGCTGAGCCCTGAATAGAGTATCTTTAGTTGTTATAGCAGTATACAAAATCAGTGACCTGAGTACAATAGCTGTGACCCATAGATTGCAGTGTCAAGGAATTTTTACAGGATACAGTGAGAACTGAGTAACTAGCAGTGTCTTATTTGCTGTGCAGGACAGAAAACCTTGTGGCTGTGACTTAATAGAACTAGGCCATAGCTCGGAGAATTAATCCAGATAATTAGAGAGCAGGGTGTCACATTCTTCTGTGCAGAGGGAAAAACAATATTTTAAAGGACAGGATTCACATGCCGAAGCATTGCAGATAATTTAAATAATGCTTACCCATCTTTGCAACGTATGTCCACAGGGTTTAAGGAAGCATACAATGCACAATGTTTTGGGAATTATGGTCTTGTCATTTTTCGATCATTGTTTGACCTGCAAAAAACCATAGACCTGCAAAACAGAAGCATCAACATGAGTATCGATGGTCCAATATCGCTGGCAGCAGATGATCTACTTATATCTCCATAGTGATGCTGTTGGAGGAATCACATAAGCAGGATTGCAGGCCATCTGACTGCTTTCCTTTTTACTTTGCTTTTGCAGTCCCAGACATTTCCATTAAAACTGACATTCAACTGAATAAACGAGGGCTTTAAATCCGATGTGTATTTGTCACATATAGAAAGAATTTTGGTGTTATTTCTGCTTTACAGACTTTTGCAACTGAAGCAAAAGGCAGAAAGCGAGGGTTTACAAACTAACTGTTGGTTGTGTCCATGTGTTTAACATGGAGAGCACATATTTTGTGTTGCAACGTGGCCCCAGAGGATACTGCATCATCATCTCAGACTCTGTGTATGACTCACAGGGTGTTTATGCACATCTGAGCTATGTACATTTTAATTTATTGAGGAAGTTAACCATACAGCCTACTGGAAAAGACAAAAATCCGTATTAAGAAACTTGAAGAGCATGGGGACTGAGTTTGAGCAGACAGCTGGCAAGTTAATCGAGTGTTTGGTTCCTTAAGTCATCCAAAATTCAGGTGCTTAGGGCTCTACAGAAAGTTATGTTCTGCAGAAGTAATATATACTGTAAATAAATCAAGGTACAATGAATTATTTAGTTTCTTTCTGATATTTAGCAGCACATTGACCATCAAATTTAGTGGAAGCAGCATTTTCTCAGTCTTGGAAAAAACCTGACTCTTCTCTAGCTCAGAGACTGTGAGACTAACTGTATCTGAATCTATCTATATAATGCCATGGGCCATTCAAACCCCTTTCTTCCTCCCCTGTGATTTCAGGGGCCCATGGGGGAAAGGGGTTGATGATATCATACTGCCATCTGGTGACCAGTGCCAGAAAATTTAATCTCGAGGACGAAACCTCAAATCCCAACAAATGTAGGGTTTGACTTGTAAGTGGGTGAGGAAGGGGCGAGAGAACAGGGGCAGGCAGCTGCCAGGGCAGGGGTACATGGGCAGCTGCCTCTCCCTCCCAGCCCAGAGCCTGGGCTGCCTCTCCCCGTCCACAGCTCCTTAGAGTGGTGCTGTGCAGGGCTGGCTTTAAATTTAATTATCAGGAGAGCTCATTCATTCACTCACTAAGAGAACCTGAATATTCAGAGCATAGGGTTTCTTTTTCTTTTTCTTTTTTTTTTTTTTTTCCCTTTTAAGAGAGGCTTAAATTCAGTTTCCATGGCAGTTAATCCAACTTTGACCCAAATTAAATTTCAACGTCTAAAAATTCATTCAGCCAGAGAAGGACAATGCTTAGCCCTATCTGAATGAGGCACAGAGCTGTGTGAGAACATTTCTCCTCCCGTTTTGCTCTTTGCAGCACGAACCTATATAACTGTGAAGCCAGTTGGTGCTGCTGAAACACTTGCCAGGCTGCCAGAAGCAGCCCAGTGACTTTCACAGGGATCCTGTTCCTACACATGGTCCACTCAGGGCACAAGGGTTTGGTGGCATATTGGAGCCTCAGAAGGCAGGGCTAGAAAAGACAACCATTCAAAAATATCTTATTTCTGTTTCAAAATGAAGATTAATCCATTTTGTGTCCTTCTGAGGAAATAATATTCTCATTGATGCTCACTCTCATAAAACACTCTTTATTTTATGACACTATCAGTACAAAACAAGTAATTTAGGCATTATAGCAGTATTTTAGATGATACCTACTATCAAAGATAGTATCAAAGGCTCTCTCACCATAATGGTGCTGAAGCACAATGGAGCTTTTATAATATAAAAGAACTCTCCCTACCTGTTATCATGCTGATGGGGACACAGTCCCTGTTTCAGTCCTGCCCATAGTGGCAAATTACTTTTACCGTACTATATATTTCAATGATATCTAGTTAAGATTTCATTATGACATCTCAGTATAAAATATAATGTACATTTCTATGATGTTTTCCTAAAACATTACTGTGGGTGAGATTTTTCACATTAACCACAATTGCAGAAATGACTGATGTTTAAATCTGAAGGCAATTTTAGTCATTATTAAACTTCATTATAAAATAAAGTACGTGGGTGGAATTGTGGTTTGATGCTTTTGTAATTTGCTCTACCTTTTCAATGCACTTTTCAGTTACATTAACTGAATCATTTCGTCTTATAGATGCAAAGATGAAGGAGAAGAACAAAAACATGCCCATTAACTGAAGCAGTGCAAATGTGCATAGTTAATGGAAACCATTTTGACATTTTGTATTTGATTCCATGGTGTGTCTACTCAAACAATTTCAATGGCATATTAGAACAAAATGCTACATTGTGCTCTTCACTAAGAATGCAAGTAATAGACTTCAAAAATTACCTTTCGACTGAAAGTATTATCTGTTGGAAATGAAATGTTTTACATTATGAAAGGCTAATAACAGTAAGGGGGAGCAATGGGCTGCAATGAGAATTGAGGCAGAGAGGGTTTTTTGACCCTGTGTTTCCCAAATGCTTGTGTTTTTACAAGTTATGGCAGAATTGCTTAGATAGTGGCATAAACTCCAGTGTTTAATGGCAATTATTTCACCATGTTACAATTAAAGGCTTCTTATGCAATGTCATGTTAAATATTGTGCAAGTATTTTTTTTTTAATCACAGAAGATACGTCATTGCTCTTCCAAAACCATTAATTTTTTTTCCATGATTGAATCAATTCAAAGATGAGATGCAGTCTGAAACGTATTTCCACTCTGATGCTACAGTGAAGGTACCTCTTAAACAAATTCTGTGTTTCACCACAAGATAATTTATCTTTTGGCTAGCATATAATAATTTTCATATGCATTTAATTCTGATTGATGAAAGTATTTTCATTTCTTGTCATTTTCAGGCCAGGTAAAAATCACTGTATCTTAAATTTCACATTTGAAACTTCATAGAGGTACCATTCTTCTGATTGCCTCAAAAATTGCCACTTCTCTGTGGCAATACACCCAGTAAACTTAAGAATATCTGAACTGCAACTCTGGAATGCAACTAGAAGAACAAAAACCTCTGCATATACCTTTCAACTAAGTGCTGGTTTTGGCATTTCAGTGAAATGTTTGGCTACAGATTTTTGCCTCATTCAGATACACAATCAAGTGTTTGGCTGATGGATAGACTGCAAGCACCTACAAGCTAATTCAGTTTTACAAGAGCTTTGGCTATGCTTGCCTTCCTTCTGTCCTCCTGCCTGCTTTTCTGTGTCAGGTTTTCTTTCCAGGTGATGTCTGGAATTCTACAACTGGCATCAAAAACTTGTTATAATTTCTAGTTGTTATCCTTGATTCACTCCAGGGAAGAAGGTTGTCACTTTTTGGCTTCACTTGATTGCTCTACCATACACGTACCATTTCTGGTGACTATTGCAATTTTTCACAAGAATGAGATATCAGAATTTCAGCACTCCTTATGCATTTCAAAAGAGAACAAAACCTCATTCCCTTTAGCTTCCTAGTCTTCCCTAGTGCACTGTTCCTCAGGTTTTGCTCTGTAAGTCACTTGCACCTGACAGACATTCAAAAAGTGAAAATATTGCAAATTAAAACAAATGAAAAATAAATCCCACTTCTGTAAACATTGACTTCCATATAATAAAGAAAATAAACAAGTTGAATGAGGTAAAAGAGAGCCAAGAGACAAATATTTAACATTTAGGCTAGCTCTTACTGTATCAGTGTCAGCTGAAAGGTATAGGTAGGAGCCAGCCACTGATTCCTATCAGTGCCTGCCTGCAGGCAGAGAGGTCTTCCTTACTAATTAATTTTTTATCATAGTATACATATAATGCTCCTAATCCTTGCATAATGGTAAGTGTTTCTACTATGAAATATTTGTTAATGGAAGAGTGAAATTAATATCTTTAAAGAAAGAGGACTGTTTCTTTTGCTTACAAAGCTAAGCATGTTATCTACCCTCTTCTGCCCCATTGCCATCAGGATTGGGATGAAAGATAGTCTATTAATTTTTTTTTTTGCTAAATGCTTCAGCTATCTTTCAGCTGAAAAACGAGGAAAAATATCTGCTTTGCTTCTTACAGATAATTCCAGTTAATTGAAGATCTAGTTCTCTGATTTTATTGGATGCTTACTTCTTTTATGTAGTTTAAGACCTTGTGGAAAATAGAGCCACTAAGCAAAACATCCCATGTTCAAAGGGTTGAGGCAGTGCATCAGTGCTGTTGGTGCCTTATAGCTTTTTTCTCTCTATTTGTATATGTGTAGGCTACTGGAAATATTGCAAGTCTTGTGTCTTACAGTCTTAGGTAACCTGATTATAAAAAGATTTGAAAATAGAAGAGCTCCTAGCCAGTGTATCCACACACAGAGTGTATAATCTCAGAGACTGATTCACCATGGTGTCACTCATGTCATACGTTACTGAAATTCTATTGCATAAAACTGGACTAACAAACAGCAAAATTAGGTCCTCGAACTCTTTTTATAGAAGCTGAGCTGCTTTGTTGTGTTATCCTTCTATCCAGAGCATAAAATATGTATGAATAAGGCAGTTTCTGTTGAGTCATTGTGTTGAAAACATTTTGTTAGCTCCAGCCAGCATAAAGATTTGTTTCCTGGACAAAGGTGAAACTTGGTGTCAGAACACAGGTGGGCATGTGGGAAAAAGACTATAAGACAAATTTTGTGGGAGATGGGAAATCTTGCATTTTTATTATTATAAAAATTAATAGTAAAGTCAAATTCAAGCAAAATTGTCAGAAAAGTATGATAATATCAGAAACAAAATAATTTTACATTAACATGCTAGGGATAACTCTAACCTAAGCCTCAGATAGAAAGTTGTAAAGAAGTTCCAATATGCCTGAAAATATGGTCAGTAAATGCATCTTCAGTGCAGAACCCTTCTTCCATTATCTAATTCTTAGTATGAATCAGCTTTAATACAAAGATGCCTGCCATGGGAACTTGATTTTCCAATCAACATCTGTGCCAATTATATCTAAACTTTAACGTATTTTTTTCTTACGCTAACCCTCACCTAAAACTGTGCTCAGACTTGACTAGTAGGGATGAAATATTTTTTGCAGCTTCTGCTCTTGTCAATGAGTAGATTTTGCATTTTCTTTCCTCAAAATGAAAAACTTTAAAATATTATTTTTAAGTATTCTAAAAATACTAATTAAAATTCTCCACACATCCATTAGGCTTTTGCTCTAGTTTTCTTTTTTTTGCTTTAATTTGTTGCTTTTTAGTCCGGGATCAGCCTTTGCTTTTTGATCTTTGACTTTTCTAAAGACAGGTAGCATAAGGTAGCCTTGATATATAAATTGGTCTTATTGATACAAAAGGCAGGCTAGGGCAAGAGGCATAACCATGAGAGCTATAATGCCATTTGAGATTATGACCAAGTTCCTGGTAGACAGTGAGTTTTTATGTATATATAACCAAGCACAGCCCATTCTCCAGCCATCTACTTGTTATTGAACTAGGTGGTAAATCACCCTTCGGAAAGCAGCAAAGTGCTTACAGACCTGTGACATGTTAGTTTAATGTCTGCAAGTCCTCCTCTAATGTAGTCACCTTAGAGATCTATAATTTTATATTTTGGATAGTCAGACTTTGAGATCTTTCTGGGTGCTGTTCTCTTCAGTGGAAGAGACAGGATCATGATAAACTAATTATCTTCTCTTCTTACAGCAGTGCAATTATCTTTTATAGCATTCAGCTCTGGGGTCACCAGCATAGAAAGGACATCGACCTGTCAGAGCAAGTCCAGAGAGGGCCATGAAATTGATTGGAGGGATGGAGGACCTCTTCTATGAGGAAAGGCTGAGAGAGCTGGGCTTGCTCAGGCTGGAGAAGAGAAGGCTTCAGGGTGACCTAATTGGGACATTCCAGTACCTGAAGGGAGCCTACAACAATGATGAATAGGGACTATATACAAAGGCGTGTAGTGACAGGACAAGCTGGAAGGGAAATTGAAAGAGATTAGGTTTAGATTAGGCATTGGGAAGAAATTCTTTACTGTGAAGGTGGTGAGGCACTGGACCAGGTTGTCCAGAGAAATTATGGATGACCCATCCTTGCCAGTGTTCAAGGCTAGGTTGGTGGAGCTCTGAGCAACCTGGTGTACTGGAAGGTGTCCCAGCCTATGGCAGGGGGGTTGGAACTGTAAGGTCCCTTTCAGCCCAGGCCTTTCTGTTGTTCTATGACCAGTACTACAATTCTAGATATTAAATTGTTATTATCTTCTTCATGCCCATGACCAACACATCAGGCCTTACTAGAATATGATTTTTGGCAACACAGTGGCAATGCATTTTGGTAACACAGTCCCAGTTTTAGGCCACCCTTTATTGGTTTCATATTTAAGCCTTTCATGTTATCAGCAGTTTCATTTCAATAAGCTAGTAATAGAACCTAAGTCTCCTACGTATCATCAAGAAGATTCCTCACTGTTGCAGCTCTCAGGAAAAACAAGTATCTAAGAGTTAATACTGTTCAAGAATAAGCTCCAAGGAATCCCATTCTCAATAATCCAAGGGTTTTTTTTCTTTTGAAACTTTATTTTAGCTACAGCAGCACTGTGACATGGCATATGACAGTTCTTTCAGCATTCATAGTGTCTGAGTTCTCTGAACCTCTAATTGAAGGGAACCTTCAGTTCTTGAGGAAGATAAATCTGTAGCATGTTAAATCACAAATTTGATGTAGCAGGAGCAGGGCTTTTCCTTTAAGGGTTCACCTCAGAGGAAATGCCTTCTTCTTTATCTTGTAGTGCACACCTACACACTGAAAAAAGTATCTCTTAATAACTGGGACATCTGTTGGAATATTAGGCCATGGTACAAAGGGCACAGTTTTACCCTGGGTGAGTGGTGGAGTAGTTGTTTGTGTACTTAGAGTGTGCTCCAAGTGGAGAATGCAGATAAAAGCCATGATAAACAATGCTGAAAGGCTGAAAGTTAGGTGAGTCGTGTGCTATGGGATGCACCAAAAGCATAACTGATCAGGAAACCATGTTTTGGGCTTATCTGCAAATACTTCCCAAGTGAAGACTTTCAGGAAACCTAGAGAAATTCCCAGTTTCTAAAGAAGAGTATGCTAGATGTAGAGCTATTCGGTGTAAGGTAGGTCTGATGGCATGGTTTCAAGGAGAATCTAAATGAAACAGAAAGATTAAGCACTTCTGGTATCAGGTGGTAGCTTGGTTTTTCAGATCATAGTTTTGAGCTGAGGCATCCTTTACTGAATACAGACTTATATCAGTAGTCTTCTACAAAAACTTTACAGGTTCTGCAGCTAATTCTTTAGAATCCTTTAGTACTTGCAGCATATAAGGTTTCCCAAAGATTGCTTGATATATATATATATAAAAGAAATAGCCATATCAATGTTATGTGTTGAAAAAACACATGGATGTAGGGACAAGTTTTAGTGGTGAACATGGTGGTTGAACTGGATGATCTTAGAGGTCTTTTCCAACCTTAGTGATTCTGTGATTCTATGATTCTCTATGCTATTAAGCTCCACTGGTCTAGTTAGAGAACTGTAAGTAGCAGTATTTTATAGATACAAAGAAGACAAAAAAAAAAAAGGAAAAAAAGTGTGACACAATACTCCTTGTGGTCAGACATCACTCTGTGACTCCTAGGTTTAATAGTTCATTCATTAAATGAACAGAGACCAATGATTTTAAGTCTTTATTCATCTTTCTGTCTTTATGGGATAGAGTGCTTCAGCTTCTTTTCTGAGAACTGTTCCTGGTTTTATTCCAAAACAGAATACTTATAAATCAAACACACAGAAATTCAAAAAAGAAATTCACAATTGTGCACTTATGCTGTTACTAGCTTAATATTATGCTGCAATTAATTTTTCAAGTAAATAGTGAAACATCAAGCATTTTGGAAAAATATTAATTTAAACATTTGCTCCTAAAATTCTTATAAAGACAAATATAAATAAATTTAAAAATTAATAATATTTTGGAAATCCTTATATTTTTGGCTTTCCACTTTCATATATGTAAGAAGCCTTCATTTTCATGATGTTTTCATTAGGTAATTTCTAACAAAGCAGTTCCACGATGATGATCCGAACTCCAGCACTTAAAAACGTCTGGAGTGAGCTTCAGAGTACAAACGATCCAAGGACTACCCAAAATTTATCATGTCTCCACCCTAGAGAAAAGATTAACTGCAAAGAGATCCAGTTTTCAGGGCTTTCTGTGTAGAAGTGGCACTCTATGCAGTGCTTTATTGGCACAGTCTTGCTAGTGAGTCAGAGCTTTCATTAGCAAAAAAAGGAGAGCAGACATGTTTCTTTCACTCTGCCTTTCAAGCTCTCTGTTTGTTGCTTTGCCTGTTAAAGACTCACTTAGTTTCAAGCTCCAGCAGAGATTTCTCATTAGCCAGCACATCAGAACACCACAATGGTGTAACTTCCATATCATTAAATCTTTGATGCATCTGTAAAGACTACCGACGCCACCTGTCATAGCTGTGAAGAAGATATTCGTCCATGGGAGATTTGAATGGCACTGTGAATTTCTATCATACAAGTCCTTTTACAACCATCACTTTTGGCTGCCATCAAAGACAGGTCAAATGGAGTGCTGGATGTGAAACCTCTTGGCCTATTACATTTACTGAAAACTCAAATCCAGGTTAAACTATAGCCTTGAACATCAAAACACCCAAGTCTATTTGTGTTCACTGCACATCTAAGTGAAATGTCTTCTAATTTAAACTACCGAACTAGCAGTTGGGTCGCCTGGGATTTATTCCAGGACTTTATTGTCCTGATGTAGGTCTTCAACAGCAAGTTACTCCATTATTTTCTATGTAAGTTTCGCCATGGTTTTTGAAGTGCACAAACTAGACAAAGTAGTTAATCAGTATGTTTTGCATATGTGCAATACCTAAATTAGGAGCAAACTTGCCTACCTCTTTTTTTTCTGCTGTTGAGTTTCCAAACTCATAGAAAAGCAGTATTTTTTTTCTAATATTAAGTTGTATGTGTTGATTTGATATTGATTTTGAGATAGCCTCAGAGGCAGCATAATAGAAGTGCAAGTTATTAATTTCTTTATCACTAGACTATCAGACTATTTTCAGAATAGGAAATACTAGAGAACATAGGAAAAAATGTATCATGACTAAAATTTACAGGATGTTTACTTTCATCTGCTTCTTACCTGGAAAAATCCTGTGGTTTGGAAAATCACAGTTGCAAACGGGATGATGGAACTAGAACTGATGAAACATATTCCTGAAATAAAGGGAGAAATCCACCACTTTCAGCATTTGAAAAAACACTGTTGTTGTTACTCTGACACATACTGTAGAAAAACATCAACTGAGCAAAGATGTAACTACCTTTGAGAAAAGCAAGATGGTGCAAGGAAGGTGGTGCTGTGAAGAAATAGTATCTGTCTCAGTCTGACCCATGTCCTGCTAGAGACCACCTTAGCTACAGTCCCACGGACTCTGTGGGACATGGAGGCAGTTTCCACTTTATGGGCATAAGATTTTAATAAATTACAGCCATGTATTTACATGTACTGTATTTATAGTGTGGAGCTGAATTTTGGAGACACCTAAACATCCCTATGATTATTTCAGTACCTTGCTTGCTCTTTACCCAGTGACTTATGTGCCCAGCTTTTTTCTAACATTGCACCCACCAAATAAACAACTGACATTTAAAACATAAAATTACATCAACAGAAAAATGTTTCTTCATAGTACAGAAGGGTATTTCACACAGCCTTCCCCAGGGGTACATCTGCCTACAGTGGCACAAAATTGATTCTTGTTCACAGAGAATCAATTGTGAACAATTTGTACTTTTTCCATATGCCCCAAATTTCACAGCTTCAAGGATGAATTTGCTGTAGATTTAGGATCTTGTTGAACAGCTTATTAGAGTTGTTAGACTAACACTGCTATGTGTAGACTCATACCTGGAGGAGATAAAGGAGTACCACATTAACGGTGGTGTTCTGCTTCTGGTTCCTAATCTGCCTCAGAGTTCATTTGGATATCCTTATATGACACTGCATTGTGCCAGGCAAACATTATCTCCATGATTAAAGACTAAATTTATCAAGGTGCTTAGACACCTCACTACCAGCAAGTCTAAACTTAGATCGTCAGAAGTCCACAGGCACTAATATTTCTGGCTATAAAATCCACTACATTTCTGTCACTCAGAGCTATGCTCATCATGCTGATGACAGGAAAGGTGTCTTTACCTTTGGAGACCACACAGAAGGAGGAAATGTCCAATATACATCCCTCAAATACCTCCTTTCACTGTTTTGTTACTGGGAATTGAAAAAAGTTTCTCAGAAAGTGTTAACAACTAGATTTTTGTAAGATGGCTCTTCCTTTCCTGTACCTAATGAAGCAGAATGACTTTGTATATAATAAATACTAATCATCAAAGCATTACAATTAAAATTAATAACACAGATAATTAAAATGTCAGAAATTATCAGTGTTACAATGTTGAACACTCAGTTGCCTGTTGGAAACAAAGCATGTGATAAAGAGAAAACTACAATACATGATTTTTTTATTTTTCATTTGGTGTGGGAAAAGTAGAAGTGGAAGCTTTCTTTAAAAAAATATTAGTAGGAGACTGAGAATAGGCTCTATAAAAGATTATGATAATGTCACACTCTATTCAAACAGAAGAGAGCTCAGCTCCTGGGAAACAGCACTGACTAACCTTACAACAGTTTGATCCTTAAGATCAGTGATCAAAGTTTTGCTCAGCTCAGGCTCTACTTTTCTGTTTGAAATAAGCACCATCAGCTGCCAGTGCACCCAAGTGCCTCCTCTTTTTTATCATGTAAATGTTGCTATAGATTGCTTTATGGCCCTCAGAGTTGGACCTTGTATTTATGAAGCCTGTGGCAGTTCTTCCATTGATTTATAACAATTTTTGATTGGTTCTTAAGGAAACATCCTGATAGGCAAAGCAGATATAGTTTTAAATGAACTTGCATAAAAATACTTCTTATGGCATACATTATCAATAAACATGAACAATCTTCCTGCCTATCCTGTCCTGCTCTTCATATATCCCTTCAGTTAAAACCCATTAGTTTTTCCCAATACTAGGGGAAAGCAGAAGGATGCTTTCATTCATCCATTTTGTGTGCCGCTCCAGCTGCCACAACAGATGCTCTGACTATTACAGGCCCCAGATAATTCTTCTTAAAACTTTTGGGTGATTTATCAGTGAAGCAGATCAACAAATTCTTTGATAAATCTGAAGATTTGTTATAAATTTTCCCTTGTGAGTTTCTACTTCTTTTCCAATAGTAAATAAATTATGACAGTGGGTTATTTGAGCATTTTAACAATGACCATGACTTTTTGGCCTAGATGGGCAGAATTATCATCTTGAGTCATGGTCTACCACCTGTAGCATCCCATTTCTATGACAGATAAGAGCAAGTCACATGAGATCACACAGCTACAAGTGCAATCTCCTCATATGCTTCTTTGGAGCTTTAAAGGAATTGCAGCTGAAACTGTATGAGGCTTGTGCTGAGCTAAGTGGATTTATAGTGATATTCTGCACAGGGTGGATGTGGGACTGAAGAAAGAGCTCATCTCTGAAAGGTTACACAGGGTTACAGAGGTCATGTGGGCAGGCTCAGCTGTTCTCAGACTATTGAGGAAAATTTTCATCTCTTTCCCACTTCTCCCCTTTGGCAGTTGATAAAGAGCATAAAATTCAAGTTTTGTGTCATGTTTTAATAGTTTTTTTCACTTATCTCCTAGGTTTTAGTATAAAAAAAATCATCGGCATTGTGGAGTTGGTCCATTTCATTTTTCCACTTATCTTGAATATCTCCACTCCATACAAGGCGCTCTGGAGGAAAACCCTCTGCAACTGACATCTAAACATCAGGTTTCCTGAGAGGTTTGTCTATAAGTAAAACAAGTTCTTTTCTTTCGGCCTGAATAATTGGGTAACTGCCCAGAAAGAAAAAGAATGAACTTTCCAGCTCCTACTGGATCTTTCTGAAAATGTTAGTTTCTGTACCAGGCTGAAAGCAAAGACTTTCCTCATAAAAATATTAATATACCAAAAATGTTACTACCTATATGGACTGCATATCTGCACGTCAAAGTTTCACTTTTTCCCTCCAAAAAGGTCACACCACATGGATCGCACTTCTGTACTTTCTCAAGAAATCAGGGATCATCTGTTGGCTTTAGAGAAACTTTGGGAAATACTGGATGAGTGGTAAGTGCATAGTCAAAAAGAATCCATAGGAACATTTGCAAACCATTTTTTAACCACCCTCTAACAACTGTAAGAGTTGTTGAAACTGAAAACCTAAAGTTGAAACTATTGCTGTGTCTCAGGAAGAAAGCAGAGGGTAATGCTTGCTATGTGCCCCCACAAGGACAGATTTCTTTATCTAAATTTCCCAAAGGATCCTAGGAGCAGCCCCTGTAGAGGAACCCCATGGTCACTTCCATTGGAATCTGGGGGAAAACTGTCTCCTCTTCTTAAATTTGGCAGCTGGTTTTCATGAGTGGGTGAGACAGTTGCTCCAGCTAGCATTTGCAAAACCTGACTGGGCAGGTTTACAGGTACCCTCTGTTCTGTTTTCTCTGTCAGTCAGAGGCCCACCCCCAGTGACTCCAAAAAGGGTATAAATGCCACTGATGGAGAGAACCTATCATCCTCCCTTTTTCCCCCCTCTATATACACCGGGCACTATGGCTTTACCCAAGCTACAGACTACTTGGGTCTTAATAAAAATTGTCTCCAAACAAGGGAGCTAATGTGCCAACACAGATCAGGAGTGAGTCAATTTAACATTAATGCATGTTTCTCTTTTTTGATTTTCAACTCTCTGAAAATCCTCATGCTTCCTTTTTCACAGAGGCTGGTAAGCTTTCTGTTTTATTTATTTTTTAAAAAATTGATCTACTTTTCTTTGTCAGTTCCTTGAAGTTTTTGTCAGTTCCTTGTCAGTTTTTGCTGAGAACTCTTTTTCCCCAATGAAAGTGAAACAAAAGCTGGGGCAGAAGATCCTCTGGAAATTCTGGAGGATTTTCCATGTCTCCCACACAATGGATCAGTACATTTTGAGATGGTTCATGGTGACAGTGGATCCTCAGACACAGGAATGTTCTCCACAGCCAAGATCCAAGAGGGAGGAAAGCTCTGTGCAGGGATCATACACTGCGCCAGACTGGCAGCTGGCAGCTCCAGGACTGCTGCTGCTGGGGGGTCTTCCCAGGGGCAATGGTGGGGAGTGACTGGTACAAAGGACAAGACATCTGTACCTACAGGCTACAGAGTAGGTAGCCTGAACAGGGACAAATCTTGTCTTGGTACTAAGTGACAGGGCTAAGGACAGGAACATTATGGGCCATATGGCAATAATTTTTGATTGATAATAGGTGTTTATACATTTCATGCTGCCTCTCTGGAGACATGCCTAGAAAGATGAGATGACAAGTCCCAAAAGAATAGAAATTTGGATTTCTGCCTCATCATTCAGCCTATCTCTTTATTAAAAATGTGGTCTCATTCAACACAAGCATTAATACCGGCGATGCCATGAATAATTGGCTAAGCCCATAAAGTTACTCTAATGGCTATGACCATGGATATAGATCACATACTAACTGTGTATATTTAAAAAGGTTTTCTTCTTTGAGCATCCATATGGTGTGATATTTGATCCTATATGTTTTTTTTGGTTTTATTTAGAATGTCTTCCCTCATCTTTTTTTTATATGTTTATCTTTGTTACTAAACTAATATTACTGAAGCAGGTGATGCATAATTTATGTAATGAATTATCTTCATTTAACTCTTAGAGAAGCAGAAAGTTACATGCAATCATCAGCTTTGCTTTTCGATAGGCCTTGCAACCAGCATCTGTGCATTAAACAGGCTTCTGTAGGTGTGTTGCTTCCAAAGCAAAGGAAATGACTAAAAAGGCAACCCCACTGACCTTTGTCTCTGAGTTATCTTTTGTAGCCTTTTCTCTCCCATCATTTAGTGTTTCAGTATGATTGTCTGAAACTGGATGAATCTGAGCTGCCAAAACCACCAGCAAGGTTACATGAAGAAAGAGTAGTTGTACTGTCTTCCTCAGCCTACACACTGACTCATTAATATGTTTTTTGAAGTCCTGGGAGCTCTGTCAAGAAGTCTGTGAAGGAATCTTCAAAAAGGAAACTACTGGAGATAACCACTGAGAGAATGTGCAAAGCAAGTACATATTCAGCAGACTGGCAGAAACTATAGAACAGTCTCTTGCTAATTGCTCAGATAACATAATGTAATTCAGGAAACGATACTGGACTAGAATAATATAAAATAAAAAGCATGCTTTTCAACTGGAGAATAATTTCTAGGGAAAAAAAAAAGCAAATTTGGCAGCCATAACAGTTTTATAAACAGAACATGTTCCATTTATGTCTTGTGCTAAAGCAAGATGAAGGAGCAAAGACCAAGCTTTGAAACATACAGGAAGTAGATGAGACTTCTGCATAGTTCTTACAATGTTTTGTTGTACTGATATTGATAGAATAAGTAGTTTTGAAAGATATTTATAGGATGAACACTAAATAATCAAATAAGCTTCAAATTTTAATTACAGAGGACTTGACCTTTTTAGTTCCATGGCATAAAATTAACATTACAAGTATTTTAGGCAAAGTTAAATATTATGCTAAAGAAGGAAGAAGAGACAAAGTACTTCTAATATAGCATAGTAATTAAGCCTTTTAATAATTCCTTATTCCCATTTCCTTCAAAAACAGAGAATATTTGAAGGCAAAATCCTTTGACTGACAGAATTTCACATGGTTAATGGAAAAGAGAAACATATTCAAGCTTTGTCTACTTTATTGATGTTAGAGACCTGAAGGCAGAGTGAGAATAACAAATGCAAAATGTGTAGAAAAGAAGAACCAATATTGTAAAGAAAATATTGGCTTCTGGTTCTCAGCTTAATTTTTCAGTCTTACCTCCTGAATATATAATCAGAATAGCATAGGTTCTTCCTTACTGCTCTTATACCAAGCAAAATCCATACCATCATGAGGTTATTTAAAGGTCTGTTTATTCATAGATTTATGCATGCTACCAACATGTAATAGATCGCTAAGTCAGACTTAAGCTAAAGAGTAGTCAAAAAACCCCACAGCTGAGAACCAGTTCTGTGTTGAAGAGTTTCTCCAGGACTAAAGTCACCAAGAGAGGTGCTGCTGCTATCTGAGTTGTCCTCTGTAGCTCAGGATGGACAAACAGTGTGACAGAAGCCTGAAGATGTCATGGTGCAGTTTAGTATCTATGAGAAGGATGCTAGAATTCACTTCTTACTTCAATAATGATTGATTTCTCATATTTTCAACAATTCAACAACGATTCAACAATTTTGGTCCATACATTTCCAGTTTTAGACTCTTTTGTTTACAATATATCTTCTGAGAACTGCATCAGAAACATTTATGTTTGGTTTGCTTAACTCCACGTTTCCATCTTTAACCTCTTGAAGTTTTTGTAAACATTTTTATGTACCATAGTGTTTTGTGCTTTTGTTGCTTTAGACAACAGAAGTATTTGTTAGGTTCTGCGTGCTAGCCATCTATCCTTTTGGATCAGCATCATTTTCCCTGAAGTTGTTGATTATATGTGTCCTTACAACTTGTTTTAAACAAGATAGGATGCATGCAATGTGCATAATCAACTCAGTGCACTAATTAGAGAAGCTGCTATATTCAATACCCTAGAAAAATGATGCCAGGCTAACACAAGGATATTGAAAGCATCTTCTTCTCTAATTCGCAGACATAGGCCTTATCCTCCATTTTATTCGAAGTGTTACTGTGTCAAAGTGTTTTGCTGTACCAAAGATTAGTGACATTTTGATCTAGGAAGGTGAAAAGTAAGATACTAGTATTATATAGAAAGCTGCCCTTTACAAAGTAAACAAGACACCATACTTAATTCCCCCTCAAAAACCAGTATAATGTACAGGACATATGAAGATCCAGAATATAGTCATAAAGAAAGAATCCATATATGAATGGTTTTGGTGAAGTTATTTAGAAGAAATAGTTCAAAAACAGCCTATTTAGAATTCTGTGATAATGAATAGATGACATAAAAAATGGTGAAGCTACCATTTGTCTTGTTCCAAGCACCTATATACAGCACATTTTGGAAAAAAATCTGATATTAATTTCTTTGTCAGGAAATTTTGACCATTAGTTCTTGCTTTATCTCTGTACAAAGAAACTCATGTTCCCTGCATCCTCCCCCAGAAAACACATACCATAATTGGGCCACTGGAACATTATTACTAATTTTTTTAATCAGACTTTAAAAACATTGACTACAAGACAATTTATCTAGGCATCAAATAATTTTTGTAGTTATTTTCTGCTTCCTCACCCAGCTTTTCAGTGTTCAAAACTTATGGACAACGCAGGATTCCAGTATAAGTTTCACCAAAATCGTGTGTAAGGAAAGCATTACCATAGTTTTAGGCATGAATCACCAGATTATGCACTGAGAAACACATAATTAGTTCTTAACTTAATATTACACATGGAATTCAGATGATGAATAAAAGTCAGCTGAAAAACAGAGACCTTGCTGGTTTTGGTTGCACTACACTATACCATTGCAATTTACCCAGTCATGCGAGTTACTGTGCCTCTTTGCCATTATTGGTATTTAGTATTCTGGTCTATCTATGAATTGAGAAGAAAATTTATTGTCTACTTCTGGGTAACTTAAGGAAATATGAGTAGAACAGGGTTGGTCTAGAGGCAAAGGGGATATATATTGTTCATAGATGTCCTCAGATTGTTGTCAGCCATACAGAAAATAATACATCAAGATGTTATAGAATCACTGACTAGTTTGTGTTGGAAGAAGACTTGTAAGATCATCTTATACAACCCACCTGTCGTGTGCAGGGATACCACCCACTAGATAAGGTTGCCCAGGGCCCCATCCAACCTGGCCTTGAACACTTACAGGGAAGTGTCTCTGACTGAAGAATTTCTTCCTAACATCTGTTCTAAACCCGCCCTCTTTCAGTTTAAAACCATTTGTCTCATGTCTTGTCACTATTGGACTATATAAAAAGTACCTCTCCCTCCTTTTTATAAGCCCCCTTTAGGTACTGGAAGGCCCAATGGTGTCTCCCCTAAGCCATCTCTTCTCCGTGCTGAACAATCCCAGCTCTCTCAGCCTGTCTGTGTAGAAGAGGTCCTCCAGCCCTCTGATCGTCTTTGTGGCCTCCTCTGGACCTGCTCGAGTGTCCATGCCTTTCGTGTGCTGAGAACCCCAGAGCTGGTTGCAGTACTCCAGGTGAGCTCTCACAAAGATAGAGCAGAAGGGCAGAATCACCTCCCTTGACATGCTGCCCACGCCGCTTTTGATGCAGCTCAGGATACAGTTGGCTTTCTGGGCTGCAAGCACACACTGTTGGCTCATGTCCAGCTTTCCATCCACAAGAACCCTCAAAACTTTCCCCACAGGTCTGCTCTCAATTAATTCTTCTGCCAGTATCTACCCATGCATGGGATTGTCCCCAACATGCCACTTTATGGTTATCTTTAAACAGTAAGAAGAAAGATTGCTGTAGTCATCTAAGTGTCTTTCTGAATGAAGATCCTTCCCTTAACAAATAAAAATAGTATTTTTACCATATTAGCTCAGATAAAATGTTCAATGTGGGGTAGACCTACAGATTGCTGCTGGAATACAACTCTTTTTACCTTGAAGTCGCTAGCTTTAATTTTTTTTCCAATGGATAAAAGGGGTTTTCCTGTGTGTAAGTTTGTGTTTCACTTCCATGCCAGCAAAAATGTCGTTTTCTGCATTCAACAAACCATTTATGCTTCTCTTTCAGCAGACTGAGTGGGGCCAGGATCTGAGCCTGTCCAGGAGACCCCAGTCTCACTGGGTGTGTGTGTTTGCAGGGAGGGGCGAGTAGGCACCAAAAAATTTCCAGCCCTCCATCTGCAGTGATGCCTGTTGCAATTTGCCCTTTTAGGGTAGAGAATGATACAAAGATATTTTTGATTTTTCTTCAACCCCTCCTCTGTCTCCTCCCTGAGTCTTATGTGGATTGAAAGGAGGGAGAGGGGGTAAATCCTCCCTGTGTGCTGGAAGAGTCTCACACTACTCCCCTTCTACCATGCTGCACCTTTTTTTATTACTGTGATACAAAGACACGAGACAGACGTTTTTTCTCTGCAAGGCTTTCTGTTTAATTAAAGGCCTATTGTGCCTGAGCTAACTCTGGGTTTTAAGGAGGGCTCTGTTTAAAATCAGGGTAATAGGTTATTACAATTCTAGAGAAGAGCATTTGCAGAGAAATATTTTGCCCTGGTTAAAATTTTTGTGGAATACCACAAAATACAAAATAGATCCCTTAATCTCAGTGGATATCTTGAAAACTTATTACTAATATATATATAAATGTGTAAGTACTATTCATTTTCTGAACCTTGGCATGTTGTAAAATTCTGTTTTCTTTTCATTTCATGCTGTTGTAAATAAACTGAATCTGTACAGTAGGTTTTTGTCAGACTCCCAGAAAGACAATTTTATTTTATAGCACATCCTAGACTGACAGCCAGAAACTGTTCTGCACCACCTCAGTACAAACAAAATTAGCTTCTCACAATATTTTTGCAGATGTTAAAGGTCATTAATAGAATGAAACCAGATGACTAAAGCAATACATTTGGAATGATTGGGTTTTATTTTTCTCCCCAGCTTAAAGACACAGAGTCCTCTCTTCTAGACTACTTGGCTGCATTTCAAATGTTCTTTTTTTTTCCTTTTTTTTTTTTTTTTTTGCTGTTTGCTGGTTTCCAAAATCATAAAAGTGAAAGTATTGGGATATGTATTTCTTGGCTTACGCAACCTCACTTGTGTGAAAGATTTGGGATTTTTTACAGAGATGAATATAATATTAACTGTTCAAACTATACATTCCTGGAACAGTTGCTCAATCTCTACATTTTGATCAAGGTCACACTTTTGTAATGATCAAAAGAAAGATGGCTAGCAGATCCAAGAAAAATCATCTTCAAAATGCAACTATATTGAGGAAAAAAGGAAAACTCCGCTTAGAAATGGAAGTAGTTTTACAGATTTTGAAGAGCATAGTTTAAGTGTGAGACAATGTTGATAACAACTGAAAACTAACAGTTTTCATTCCTATATAATGGCTATGTCATAGCATGAGGACTATTTTGTGGCTTATCTAGGTGATAATGGAGAGTCTTATTTATATTCTAATTGTAAAATTTTGCTGCTGCATATGCAATACTGTACCCATCAGTTCAAACTATACTAAGATATTTATATGCTTCTGAAATGACAGACAAATAATAATTAATTACTTGTCAAGCAATAACAGTATCTTAAATGCTTTTAAAAACATAGAGTATGTTGATTCTTTTCAAAAATTTTAAATATAAATAAAAACTTGCAAATCAGGCCCACCCTGAAAGCTAAGATAAGAATTCATGTATCCCTACTTTGGAACACCTTTAAAAGACGTGTGCAAAGAGAGAAGTGAGGCTACTCAACCTATGCAGAAATGGATGTTATTAGGACATGTGGAAAATGAAAAGGCAAGAAGGTAATGTGAAGGAGTGATGCAGTGGGTTTTAACAGGTAAATGAAAAGGAGAAAGGTTGATGAGGTAGAGGGGTCATTTCAAGGCCCAGACATCCAGCAGAGGGAAGTGGTAGAATCTGTCCTGTTGTTAAGAAGCCTTTCCTTATCTTAATACAGCTAAGAAAACCCTTTCTTAAGCAGAATGTAAGCTACTAGCCAAAGAAAGAGAGATTAATGGTTTCTTATCTTGATTAATGCAAATTCTGGACAAAGATTCCAACCCTACATTCAGGCAACAAGATAAAACAGATTCTTGAGATACAGGAGAGAAGAAGACATGAAGCTTGATACGAAGTGTGAAAGAAGCACCAAGCACAAAGATATTTGTGAAGCGGAATGAGCAGCAAGATGATAAATGTATTTGAAACAGGAGAAAAGGGAAAGGACAGGCTAAGTTTTGGTGAAGCAAGGAAGTAATTTCATTTTAATACAGTCTGGTTTAGAGAGTTTTGGGATATTCAGTTTGAAAGCCTGGGGAGACAGCCAAAGAAACTCCAGAGAATGACTAGAGACATGATTTGGCAAAGAGAAATAAAGCAGTAATTTGACAGCAGAAGACTACAGAACTGGTAGTAAAGTCCTGTTACTAGTTAGGTTAGAAAGGGGCACTACAGAAGAGAGAAGGCCAAAACAAAAAAGCTTTGAAGAAGCTTTGAAACCTTATAATCTCTAAATTAACGTAGTTCAAAGTACAAGAGGGAAAGGCATAAGTTAATAAGCATAGCCTAGCGAAATATCAAAAGAAACAAATAAAAGAACAAGCTATGGAAATGCTTCATTTGCTTTTTGAAGAATAAATAGAACACCATCCTGATGCTGGATAGTTTTGTTAGGAAATAATCGAAAGCGATCTTTTTTTGTTTTTGAACTGCTTTGTTTTTCTTAGACTCTATTACTAGAATTGTGAAAAAACTTTGTCTGACTAGATCTGGCAAACACCTGGACTGCAACAAGGATGAATAACTGAGGTGGGTAGGGGCAAATCTTTAAAGGTTAATGCAAAATATATGGAGAAATTTTATGAGGTAGACCTTTAAATACCATTGCTCTTTAAACAGTTATGGCATATGTGTACTTCCTACAGAAAGCATATAATGAAACAAAACTCATGTATTATACCAGTGGGTACCATTCTCCAGCATGTTAGGGATGTGTAAGGCAAGATCCAATATCTTGTCTTGCTCTCCTCAAAGAATGTCTGGGAATCTGGATGAGCTGTGAATGCAATCATACTACCACTGTTTTATAAGGCAAGAAATGATGTGGTCAGTTTCTATTCTAACCAAAAAAATTTAGACAGATGCAACATCTCAGCCAAGAGCAGTTGACTTTCATCAGAGTATACAAATTACAGAAAGACTACCTCTACATCACCAATACAGCTAAGCGATTTCTGAGGCTAGGATTAGAGGAAAGTGCTCTCAGAAAGCAGTTTTTTTCCACAAATCCAAATGGATTAATAATAACAGAGTGAACATCCCCTTCCCTTCCCTTCCCTTC